>JAQBSW010001907.1:0-117818 GCA_029291075.1 Eudiplozoon nipponicum | reverse complement strand
TTAACACCACAGGTTTTGGAAGATCAGACCGTTTTTCCACGCTATAATATTTAGCAAATCTGAAATATAATGGAAATGTCGGCTGCAAAATATTTTGCAGTCAAAAACATAAACTTTTTGCCGTTTTCTCCACAAATATACATGTAATTAAAAAAATCAAGCATTGATTGCGCGGGTGGTGGTAAGAATTCTTTAAATAAAATTTGCAAAATTGAAGTAAACATGAATCCCATTGCATTTAACCAGTCGTCGAACAAAATAGCACAACTAGCATTAGTCATACGTGCTGACGCATTTTGACCTTCCATGATCTATATCAGAGTACGAAGAAAAGATGACTAGTGAAGATCAATGTGCAATGCGTATATATGGGAAGCAAAATGAGATATGCGACACTCACACGTATTAGTTTTGCATATATTGCACTTGAATGGAAATTCTGACTACACAGGTTTTATGCAGTCACGAAAATGGACTTTTTTGTAGCTTTCGCAACATGGATATAGGTAATAAAATTAAACAATCTTAGATTGAGCGGGTGGTGGCAAAAATTCTTTAAATCAAGTTTCCGAGCATGAGATTAATACCAATCCAATTGCATTTAATCATTAGTCGTACAAAATAGCAAAACTACCGACAGTCACATATTCTGACCCGCTTCGATAACCCATGATCATCATAAGATTACGATGGAAAACTGACTAATGAAGCATATATATGAAAATAAGAATTAGATATGCAGGTCTCACCTCTAGTAGTCTCGCATATACATTACTTGACTGGGAATATCGGCTGCAAACTTACTATCCTGTCACAAATAATAATTTTCTTGCAGCTTTTGCCTCATCCATATGTAATCCAATTAAAAAAATAATTGTTTCAGCGGGTGGTGGTAACAAATCTTTAAATCAAGTTTGCGAGCCCAAAGTAAACACCACCGCATTGTATTTAACCAGTCACCGAACAACATTGTAAAGCAAGCGTCAAACACACCAACTGACGCGTGTCTACCTTCCATGATAAGCATCAGAGGACGGCTGCAAACTGACTAGCGAAAATCAAACCGAAAGAAATTTATATAGAAAGTATTACTAGATATGCGGCTCTCGCCTCTAGTAGTTTCGCATTAATTTTACTTGAATGGAAATCTCGGCTGCAGAATTTTTATGCAGTCCCAAACATTATCTTTTTGCCGATATCGCCGGAAATATAGATAAATAATTAAGCAGTCAGTGATTGCGCGTGTGGTAATAAATATTTTAGAAGCAGGTTTCGATGCTTGAAATAAACACAAATCCTATTGCAATTGACTAGTCTTCAAACAGCATAGCAAAACTACAATCAGTCACACGCACTGACGCGTTTCAAAGTTCAATGATCATCATCAGATAACGACGGTAAACTGACATTTGGTTTTCTTGCATATATCATACTTAAATGGAAATTTTGTCTGCACAATTTCTATGCAGTCACAAAAATTGACTTCTTGCAGGTCATGCAACATTGACATAGGTAATATATTAAACAATCTCTGGTGCGAGCGGTATCCTCGATTATAGTCTCTATTATGACTTAACTTTCGTGATCTATCAACCTTCATGCCTTTGGATTGGCATTTGATGTTCACTAATTTGTTTCATAGACTATGAACCTATTTGCACCGAACCGCTGTGTTATGTGTAAGTCTAAAATCACTTCGTGTACCAGTGGTTTTTGATATTTTTACACACCATTCAACAAATGGAGTTTACTTGGCAATCAATGATCATGATCTCAAAGACCTCTAATGTAGCACATAACCTAGTTGATATTTCGGCTGAAAAAATGAATTAATCATTTTTTGAAGATATTCTTCTCGGAAGCCTTAGTGCACTGACGTTAATAATATTCTGATTGAAGTTGACGCTTCATCTTTTCAAGACGTAAACCTTGCACATTTGCGTTATCCTTCTAGGTTAATAACACTTTTGAAATTCAACCATTTATAACTCAAAAACGTTTTTATGGAATTTCTATGATGACATTATCCTTTAAACTGACCATATTGGTCTTGAAATCCTCTGGCAAAGCCATTCATGTTGCAAACAACTGATCTAACGAATTAACATTATGGTGAATTCTGAACAGTATTTGAGCATCTCCTATTCACTCTTTATGCCCTTTAGATATGTACGGTATTAAACTTACGAACTTTAACCTGGCACAATCACAAAATTTAGTAGAATCGTTTGCCTTGCCTTCTATTAAAAGCCTTACTAATGCCAAGTTTGTGTCAGATAGGTTGTAGTTACATGATTTTTCACAGATTGAATCAGGAATTACTTTGGAGTTTGATGAGGTAGTCTCATGATCATGGTCTTTTAGACTAGGTCCTGGGACCACTCAAGTCTGACATTTTTTGTCCTCAGATTTAGGATGAACGCCCATGGTAAACACAATCATATTAATTGAACTATTTAATATGACGTTTGGATATGTATGTGTCAATTAACGCTGCACCAATGGAGCTGAATGTAGAAAGATATTTAACATGTAAAATATAAAATTAACTTTTTTTAGCCTTCCCAATAAACTCAAGAAAAGAAAAATATTCATTGTATCACAATATATTATAAATGCGAATCTAAATTCATACAAGTCGTAAAGCAATATATGATGGCAACCAAACACAACCAGAGACAGCTCACGGACTTAAGGAAAAAAGATAAAAACTGAGAACGAGTAAAACTAACAATAAAATCGCACGAAAAGATTTAAACAAAGATTATTCTATGAATGTTTATAATATATTTTCTTTACAAATGATATTCTTTTGAAATGCGAGCTTTAATAAAATTCAGTGTACCCTTCCTATGTGCAAAATCAAAAGGAAATTTTATTTAGAAAGAAATGTTTCTTGTATCTGATAAAATTTCTTTTTGTTTTTGTACATAGGAACGGTACAATGGACAAATATTATTTATTTAGTAAGTAACTGTGGTTTAAATTGCTAAATAAACAGTTAATCTATTTTATTGGAAGAAAGATATCCTCCGCACTGTATTTTATTTATCTCTGTGAAAACACCTATATAAATTTGGCCTTCTATTAGTTTTTTAATTTATGCTGAGTATTCAATTTATATTATTATTGAGTTTTTAATAAATATTTGCTTATTTATACTTTTCATTCTCCGAAGCACCAGATGTAATATGATCAACTTTTATAGACTATTAGTTTGCGTAGTAATTACGAACAAATTTTGTCTCGTATTGTAAATAGAGTAGGATAAGATTTCACCAAAGTAATTTATCTTCTTAATGATTAACTTTTGCAAACTGCTTTCATTGCATGTCACGGCCTACAAATAAGCTGAAATTTTATCCAATTCTCCAAACTCTCATTAGCCCTACACGACTTTACAATCTTATATTTGTTATCGATTAGCGTAGTCATTATGAGCAGTTTTGAAATCATATCATACATTCGGCGTTGGTCAAGTTAGATTCAACATATTAGCTGAACTATTTAAACGGCATTTCATTTAAATACCCGTTGAAATTTCTTGTCACGGTAACTGTAGTTAATTTAAAATCTTTTTTATCCTACAACCGTGAATGGTGTGCACATTTAATGATCGATAATGCTACTTCAAAGTCCCAGTTGCATGTAAACATCGTATGCGTAATGGTAAACGCTTGTTGAACTACAACAGGTTGCTCCATCATGTTATAGCTGATTCGGCTTCATAGATTTTCTTCTATACTGTGAGCTCATTCAAAAGAAGAAAAGAATCGGTAACAGCTTAAATGATAAAAATTCGGGAATATAATACAAAATTGTTTAAAATCGTCACCAAATTAGCTCAGAGCAAAACGTTTTTTAGTTCCTGTATAACAACTTTCAATTAGGCAACGTTGCCTCTAGGCCACGCAGATTTCTGCAATTCAAAAACTGAATTAATCCTTTCGAATTTGGTGAAAGCATTCATGTTTTCATTACTACGTAATGAACCTTCATGCCACGGTTTCTTCAGCATTAATTGATTTTGCATCGGTATCATTCACTTTTTTATTGCAGAATAGACCTCGACTGACCATCACTATAGTGGTTAGCGCCATTTGAAACCATCACAACCTGTCATTTACCTTCAGTGAAACTACTTTGACTAAAGCACTTACTCAAAAAACGGGCCAAAATTTATTTTAAAAATTCAGACTTATCCTAATTGGTCAAATGAGATACAAGCAAATTTTTGGTAATAAGTACATGTTGAGCATTTAATATTAGTTTTGTACACTTCAAATACACAAAACGTTAATAGAATAGAATAGAATAGAATAGAATATCTTTATTTGGATTCAAACCACACATATTCCATCAAATAATAAGAGGTGGGGGTGTACAATATATAATAAAATATTATCACATCACAATAATTGTGCAATTAATATCAAGTAGATAGGTATATCTCACTAGTTGTACAATACAATATATCAATATCAGAAAGTTCGACTGAAAAGAATAATATATACATCATCAAATTAGGAACAATTAAGGTATAATTCGAGTGTAACATTATGCAAAAATGACTAGCAATTGATTGTATGTAATGTTAACTAATTTGAAGATATAGTGCATAACATATCAATTATAATAATACAAAACTTGGAAATAAAAATCTCAATAAAATCTGTTTCCGATAACAATTATCCTTGTCTTTTATTCAGCCATGAGAAAGTATTATCATAATCAAAAAAATAAAAGATATCAGCAGGATTGCAGACTTTTTCAAGTTCAGTAGATAAAGTTTTAATAGACATCTTAGATAGAGGCATTTCTCTAAGCCCCTTCGGCAATTGGTTATAAATTTTGTAGATTTTCGAGAAAGAGAATAACTTGCTCGCTACATTCCCCACAAAAGGAGGAGATATTGCCATATGTCCAGATCTAGTTCCAATTTCATGACTCTTTCTTATCGGAGTCATATAGGCACCAGTCCACTGGTTCAGATGGAAAACTTTTATACAATAACACATCCTCCGAAACCACAGAGATTGCAATGACGCAAACTGTAATCTAGAGGCGTATATAGTGCAAGAAATAGGACTAATATGTTTCACAACTTTTCTTTGTACAGCTTCTATCTTATTAGACAAACCCTTTTTTAATGGATTCCAAGTAGCGACAGCATATTCTAGTACCGGTCTAATCCATATTATATACATTTGAAGTTTTACATCATTTGATAAGATATTTCGATTTATTAGTGCCCATCTTTTCTTGGCACTGCCTACTATACTTTCAATATGTCTCAGCAGAAGCTGTACATTGAATAGTTATGCCTAAATCCTTAATTTCTTGCATAAGTTTAATCTCAAACACATCATTAATAACAGCATCATGAAAATAAACATAATGAAAGTTTGTTCTGTTCCCTATTTTTAAAGCTTTCGTCTTTTTATTGTTTATTCTCAGCCCTAGTGTAAACAAATATTTACTCAAATCATACAAATCTAAAGTCACATTATTTTTGGAGAATTCGACATTCTTTGGATCAATTTGGAAGATTATTTTTAAATCATCAGCGAATTTGCAAACTCGACCGTTAAGGATCTTAGTTTCCAAATTTGCTAATACAATTTTAAATAAAATTGGCCCCAAGCTTGATCCCTGTGGAACTCCACTCGTTACTCGTTTCGATTTTGATATCAAATCGTTTACTTGAATACTCATTCGTCGATTATATAAATAGTATTTAAGTAATCTAAAATATTCGGATCAATATTCAACAAACTAACCGCATTCAAAATAGGATCAAAAGATATAGAGTCAAAAGCTTTTGAGATATCTATAAATACAATTAATGCATCTAACTTATTCTCGTCCAATTTATTTACATGCTTTCACATGGAAAGCATATTAGTAGTTGTCAATCTACCTTTCGTAAAGCCATGTTGACATAAATCAAAATCAGTCGGTAACATAAGTTCTAAATGATCAAGTATCAATCGTTCTATTATCTTAAAAAACGAAGGGATAATAGAGATTAATCTATAGTCACTGGCGCACGTTGGCTTACTAACTTTTGGCAACGGCTTAGCTACTATCGTTAATATATCGATTGGTAATTCCCCATCCTTCAAAATTCTATTTATAAAGTTGCAGAATGCATTCCTAAATGTTAAGGGTAATTGAATCAGATTATCAATCGAAATACCAAGGTGATCTTTTTGTTTTTTTGATTTGATTTTTAACATCAATTTTATCAATTCATCACTGTCAATAACAAGTCCTGGTTCCTGGCGTCCCAAAGGATCAGATAGTTCTATAAAAGTTCTCTCATTCTGTGGATTGCATATCAAATTGACAAATACTTCCTCCAATTCACAGAGAAATCCAGACTCAGTTTTATCCACAGGTAGTATAAGCTTTAACTTTTCCTTGTATTTACTGTAATCTGTGAGGAGTTTAAATCCTAATCGAGGATTACTCTTCATTTTGGCCAAAATAATTCGTTCTGATCTTTGACGAATTATTAGCAGTGATGAATTAATTTCGTTATCAATGGAATCTAACCTCATTTGTTTAATACTATTAATAAGACTACACTTTATTATATTATCTCGTTTAATTCTTAGTTTACACAATTTCCTATTAATCCGTTTCGGTATAATGTCCGTAAACGTAGATGCCTGAAATAAAACAGATAATAACGATGAAACAGAAGAAACAAATTCATCAGTATTCAAGAAACAAAAACTCTCATAATCAATCAGTATGTTTAATTCTCTAAAGAAATTCCAGTTGATTCTGGAACAGTGCACGTGTGCATTTTCATAACTTAGTTTCTGTGTTATGCCACTCAAGAATTTCCATTGTAAAATAATTTGTTTATGGTCCAATTCTTTGAAATAATTGACAACATCATAACTGTGCGATTTCACCATTTCAAATTCTAAATATACATTATCTAAGCATTGCGAACCTCTAGTTGATTCATTTATAATCTGCTTGAGATCATGGTTAGAAAAAAAATTGGATAATTCACAGTCCTGTTACTTATTAAAGTCACCTACCACTACATTATAGCCATGGTAGTCAAAGATTCATTGAAAAGAATTGGCAAATGTTTGATCATCAAATAAAGTAGCATACGGCGGTCTGTAAACCGCTGTTAAGATCAGAATATCAAATTGTATAGATAACAAATCAATGATAGCATTATCATCACTAGTATGTAAAATTTTCGCCTTAAATACAGATGTACAATAAATGAGCACTCCTCCACCTCTTTTATCCAGCGATCTGTCCTTTCTGAATAAAGAATAGTGAGGAATATCAAATTCATGGTTTTTAATATCCTTGTTAAGCCAGGTTTCGGATAATATTATAAAATCGAAATCGTTACTTATTATAAAATTACACAGTAAAAAGTTCTTATTTTTAACACTTCGAGAGTTAGCATAAAATAGAGTAAATGTAGAAAGCGACTTATCTAAACAAGTGTCGACTTTTACTGATTCAACCTTGATGGCTTCTTTACTATTCTTTTCACGGGCCTCGAGGCCATACTTCCTTTCCCCTCTCTGTCCACAACAGTTAATAACGATACATCGTTTTTTGATGTTGCAGTCTCACTCGATTGATTCCGTTTAACAGCTTGATCAGACATTGGCGGTTTCCGTTCCTGATTGTTCTCTAACTTTTTTACTTTTGCCAACTTCCGTTGGAGGAACGTTTTGTCCCGTCCAATAAATATGCTGTGAAAGCTCAAATTCTCCTCTTTCTTTTTATTGATAGATTCTAATTGCATATTTGTTGGCCTTTTTGATAATTTTACAATTACAGGCCTTGGACGATCAGCTCGTTTCCCCACCCTATAGCATTTAGTAATAGCTGCATGCGTTTCTTCTTTTATTAAAGTATTTAATTTCTCGACGTCTTTCACATCGGCATCTTCATCTAGATTAAATAAAACTAATTGATCCTGTTTGCTATTACGTGCTGAAACTTCGTTTGCTAATATATTTAGCATTTCTTCACCAGATGATCTATCTTTAACTAGCATATCAACATACAAGTTTAAAACCATGCTCAAAGTTTTACTCTAGAGCTTCTACTCAATTTTACTTATTGATTTACGGCAGAATTATAGAAAAAATTATTTTGTTGAACTAAGTAAAACAGTCGACATAAAATTACGCAATTTTATATATCAGTTGAATATGTTTTAAAAACGTTATTTAGCACCGTGTTGCATGGAGCTTAGAAGGCAATATAATAATTATTTTGTGGAAACAAATTCTATTTGCTTACACAATCCTTGGCAATGAAGATATATTGAAATCGTTATCAAATATGTAAGCATACCAAGAGTTCTAGCATTAATTATTATTTATTAGCGAGGTGTTATCGCAAATTTCACAGGAAAAAAACATATTTACAAAGACATTACGAAAAAATGCAAATTTATTTTTACTAACCAAAATTGGCATGTGCTTCATAAATATGAAATCAATCGTCCACTGTATATACCGACCAGGATTACCACAGGAACAAGTCCTATTAGAGTTAAAGTCAGATTCAGATTTCAGTAGAATTTTGTAATTTATAATGTCACCGCTATATTTATTTAAATTTTAAAAAGGAGAAAAGTATGACGATCCAAGTTCACTATTACGTCATCTAACAATTTTATTCAATTAGAAAATTTTGATGAGCAACTTGATTTTGATTAGCTGCCTTACAATAGCCATGCCAAAATAAATCGAAACGACTTCCCCAAGAATGATCAGAGCGTGTGGCGCAGCCAAAGAAAACTCCTAAAATTTTACATATGACTCCAAAAACCTCAAAATCCACTTGGATTGCGTCAAAACTAACTCAGATGGTAAAAATGGCCATGTTGTATATTCGAACGACCTATACATCATCTGACTGTAAATACTGTATGACCACAGTGTCTAGCATGCATACGTACGTACAATCAGATTACAAATAGTGACCGCACCAAAGAAACGTTGTCTGTAGAGCTTTATATCTGTTAAACTTAGTATTTTAAAGATAATAGCGGTTCTAATCGATTAATTGAGAATCTTCGAAAAATTTTGGTGTAGTTCTGGAAGGTGAATTAGTTATCATGCTATATTATGGCACTCTCGAACAGGATACTTTTGACACTATTTATTTTTTTTATATTTGAGCGCTGTCTTAGTAGACGGTAAACGTTTATCTAACACAACTATTCTTAATGCATTTATTATAATGCATGCTTTTAAATGGTCGGTTTGTTTTCATTCTTCATTTGTATGTGTGCATGATGAAACTCTTTATGCTAATTCCACCTCAGAGTTTCATGACACGTGCCATACCGTAATTGATTAATCAGTCTGAGCAAATATCCAGACCTATTTGTCACCTTAAGCATAAGATGTTTTATACCTAGTAACAAATTAATTCAAACAGGACCAGAAATATAAACCAATCCCTATTATCCTATCATTTTTTTAAAGATAATAGAACGACTGACGCTAAATCATTTAGAATGTATGTTTCTGGTTGATTTTCATATAAGTCAACATGGCTTTACGAAAGATAGATCGAAAATTACTAAAATGTTTTCTTTGTGGAAACATGTAATTATACGTGATTAGAAAAAGTTAGATGCATTAATTGTATTTATAGATATCTCAAAAGCTTTTGACTCGATATCTTTTGATGCTATTTTGAATGCGATTAATTTACTGAATATTAATCAGAATATATTTAGGTTACTTAGATATTTATATAATCGAAGAATGAGTATTCAAATAAATGATTTGATATAAAAATCGAACACAGTAACAATTGGAATTCCACAAGGAAAAAATTTGGGGCCAATTTTATTTAAAATCGTATTTGCACATTTGGAAACTAAGAGTTTACAAATTTGCTGATGATTTAAAAATAATCTATCAAATTATTTTAGAATAGAAAATAGAATAGAATAGAATATCTTTATTTGGATTCAAACCACACATATTCCATCAAATAATAAAATTGGAAATTGTACAATATATATTAAAATAATTATCACATCACAATAATTGTGCAATTAATCTCATGTAGATAGGTATATCTCACTAGTTGTACAATACAATATATCAATATCAGAAAGTTCGACTGAAAAGAATAATATATACATCATCAAATTAGGAACAATTAAGGTATAATTCGAGTGTAACATTATGCAAAAATTGAGAACCATGACTAGCAATTGATTGTATGTAATGTTAACTAATTTGAAGATATAGTGCATAACATTTCAATTATAATAATACAAAACTTGGAAATAAAAATCTCAATAAAATCTGTTTCCGATAACAATTATCCTTGTCTTTTATTCAACCATGAGAAAGTATTATCATAATCAAAAAAATAAAAGATATCAGCAGGATTGCAGACTTTTTCAAGTTCAGTAGATAAAGTTTTAATAGACATCTTAGATGGAGGCATTTCTCTAAGCCCCTTCGGCAATTGGTTATAAATTTTGTAGATTTTCGAGAAAGAGAATAACTTGCTCGCTACATTCCCCACAAAAGGAGGAGATATTGCCATATGTCCAGATCTAGTTCCAATTTCATGACTCTTTCTTATCGGAGTCATATAGGCACCAGTCCACTGGTTCAGATGGAAAACTTTTATACAATAACACATCCTCCGAAACCACAGAGATTGCAATGACGCAAACTGTAATCTAGAGGCGTATATAGTGCAAGAAATAGGACTAATATGTTTCACAACTTTTCTTTGTACAGCTTCTATCTTATTAGACAAACCCTTTTTTAATGGATTCCAGGTAGCGACAGCATATTCTAGTACCGGTCTAATCCATATTATATACATTTGAAGTTTTATATCATTTGATAAAATATTTCGATTTATTAGTGCCCATCTTTTCTTGGCACTGCCTACTATACTTTCAATATGTCTCTCAGCAGAAGCTGTACATTGAATAGTTATGCCTAAATCCTTAATTTCTTGCATAAGTTTAATCTCAAACACATCATTAATAACAGCATCATGAAAATAAACATAATGAAAGTTTGTTCTGTTCCCTATTTTTAAAGCTTTCGTCTTTTTATTGTTTATTCTCAGCCCTAGTGTAAACAAATATTTACTCAAATCATACAAATCTAAAGTCACATTATTTTTGGAGAATTCGACATTCTTTGGATCAATTGGGAAGATTATTTTTAAATCATCAGCGAATTTGCAAACTCGACCGTTAAGGATCTTAGTTTCCAAATTTGCTAATACAATTTTAAATAAAATTGGCCCCAAGCTTGATCCCTGTGGAACTCCACTCGTTACTCGTTTTGATTTTGATATCAAATCGTTTACTTGAATACTCATTCGTCGATTATATAGATAGTATTTAAGTAATCTAAAAATATTCGGATCAATATTCAACAAACTAATCGCATTCAAAATAGCATCAAAAGATATAGAGTCAAAAGCTTTTGAGATATCTATAAATACAATTAATGCATCTAACTTATTCTCGTCTAATGTGATTACATGTTTCCACATGGAAAGCATATTAGTAGTTGTCGATCTACCTTTCGTAAAGCCATGTTGACATAAGTCAAAATCAGCCGGTAACATACGTTCTAAATGATCTAGTATCAATCGTTCTATTATCTTCAAAAACGAAGGGATAATAGAGATTAATCTATAATCACTGGCGCACGTTGGCTTACTAACTTTTGGCAACGGCTTAGCTACAATCGTTAATATATCGATTGGTAATTTCCCATCCTTCAAAATTCTATTTATAAAGTTGCAGAGTGCATTCCTAAATGTTAAGGGTAATTGAATCAGATTATCAATCGAAATACCAAGGTGATCTTTTTGTTTTTTTGATTTGATTTTTAACATCAATTTTATCAATTCATCACTGTCAATAACAAGTCCTGGTTCCTGGCCTCCCAAAGGATCTGATAGTTCTATAAAAGTTTCTCTCATTCTGTGGATTGCATATCAAATTGACAAATACTTCCTCCAATTCACAGAGAAATCCAGACTCAGTTTTATCCACAGGTAGTATAAGCTTTAACTTTTCCTTGTATTTACTGTAATCTGTGAGGAGTTTAAATCCTAATCGAGGATTACTCTTCATTTTGGCCAAAATAATTCGTTCTGATCTTTGACGAATTATTAGCAGTGATGAATTAATTTCGTTATCAATGGAATCTAACCTCATTTGTTTAATACTATTAATAAGACTACACTTTATTATATTATCTCGTTTAATTCTTAGTTTACACAATTTCCTATTAATCCGTTTCGGTATAATGTCCGTAAACGTAGATGCCTGAAATAAAACAGATAATAACGATGAAACAGAAGAAACAAATTCATCAGTATTCAAGAAACAAAAACTCTCATAATCAATCAGTATGCTTAATTCTCTAAAGAAATTCCAGTTGATTCTGGAACAGTGCACGTGTGCATTTTCATAACTTAGTTTCTGTGTTATGCCACTCAAGAATTTCCATTGTAAAATAATTTGTTTATGGTCCAATTCTTTGAAATAATTGACAACATCATAACTGTGCGATTTCACCATTTCAATTTCTAAATATACATGATCTAAGCATTGCGAACCTCTAGTTGATTCATTTATAATCTGCTTGAGATCATGGTTAGAAAAAAAATTGGATAATTCACAGTCCTGTAACTTATTAAAGTCACCTACCACTACATTATAGCCATGGCAGTCAAAGATAGATTGAAAAGAATTGGTAAATGTTTGATCATCAAATAAAGTAGCATACGGCGGTCTGTAAACCGCTGTTAAGATCAGATTATCAAATTGTATAGATAAGAAATCAATGATAGCATTATCATCACTAGTATGTAAAATTTTCGCCTTAAATACAGATTTACAATAAATGAGTACTCCTCCACCTCTTTTATCCAGCGATCTGTCCTTTCTGAATAAAGAATAGTGAGGAATATCAAATTCATGGTTTTTAATATCCTTGTTAAGCCAGGTTTCGGATAATATTATAAAATCGAAATCGTTACTTATTATAAAATTACACAGTAAAAAGTTCTTATTTTTAACACTTCGAGAGTTAGCATAAAATAGAGTAAATGTAGAAAGCGACTTATCTAAACAAGTGTCGACTTTTACTGATTCAACCTTGATGGCTTCTTTACTATTCTTTTCACGGGCCTCGAGGCCATACTTCCTTTCCCCCTCTGTCCACAACAGTTAATAACGATACATCGTTTTTTGATGTTGCAGTCTCACTCGATTGATTCCGTTTAACAGCTTCATCAGACATTGGCGGTTTCCGTTCCTGATTGTTCTTTAACTTTTTTACTTTTGCCAATTTCCGTTGGAGGAACGTTTTGTCCCGTCCAATAAATATGCTGTGAAAGCTCAAATTCTCCTCTTTCTTTTTATTGATAGATTCTAATTGCATATTTGTTGGCCTTTTTGATAATTTTACAATTACAGGCCTTGGACGATCAGCTCGTTTCCCCACCCTATAGCATTTAGTAATAGCTGCATGCGTTTCTTCTTTTATTAAAGTATTTAATTTCTCGACGTCTTTCACATCGGCATTTTCATCTAGATTAAATAAAACTAATTGATCCTGTTTGCTATTACGTGCTGAAACTTCGTTTGCTAATATATTTAGCATTTCTTCACCAGATGATTTATCTTTAACTAGCATATCAACATACAAGTTTAAGACCATGCTCAAAGTTTTACTTTAGAGCTTCTACTCAATTTTACTTATTGATTTACATCAGAATTATAGAAAAAATTATTTTGTTGAACTTAGTAAAACAGTCGACATAAAATTACGCAATTTTATATATCAGTTGAATATGTTTTAAAAACGTTATTTAGCACCTTGTTGCATGGAGCTTAGAAGGCAACAATAATTATTTTGTGGAAGCAAATTCTATTGCCCACACAATCCTTGGCAATGAAGATATATTGAAATCGTTATCAAATATGTAAGCATACCAAGAGTTCTAGCATTAATTATTATTTATTAGGTGTTGGCACATGTCGCAAATTTCACAGGAAAAAACATATTTACTTAAGACGTACGAAAAATGCCAATTTTATTTTTACTCACAAAATTGGCATGTGCTTCATAAAATGTGAAATCAATCGTCCACTGTATGCCGACCCGGGATTACCCACAGGAACAAGTCCTATTATAGTTAAAGTCAGATTCAGATTTCAGTAGAATTTTGTAATTTATAATGTCACCGCTATATTTATTTAAATTTTAAAAAGGAGAAAAGTATGACGATCAAGTTCACTGTGTACGTCATCTAACAATTTTATTCAATTAGAAAATTATGATGAGCAACTTGATTTTGATTAGCTGCCTTACAATAGCCATGCCAAAATAAATCGAAACGACTTCCCCAAGAAAGATCAGAGCGTGTGCTTTTGAAAACCGAAAACTCCTAGGTACTCATATGACTCCAAAAACTCAAAATCCACTTGGATTGCGTCAAACTAACTCAGATGGTAAAAATGGCCATATTTAGATCGACAACTACCAATATGCTTTCCATGTGGAAACATGTAATCACATTAGACGAGAATAATTTAGATGCATTAATTGTATTTATAGATATCTCAAAAGCTTTTGATTCTATATCTTTTGATGCTATTTTGAATGCGATTAGTTTGTTGAATATTGAACCGAATATTTTTAGATTACTTAAATACTATCTATATAATCGAAGAATGAGTATTCAAGTAAATGATTTGATATCAAAATCAAAACGAGTAACGAGTGGAGTTCCACAGGGATCAAGCTTGGGGCCAATTTTATTTAAAATTGTATTAGCAAATTTGGAAACTAAAATCCTTAATGGTCGAGTTTGCAAATTCGCTGATGATTTAAAAATAATCTTCCCAATTGATCCAAAGAATGTCGAATTCTCCAAAAATAATGTGACTTTAGATTTGTATGATTTGAGTAAATATTTGTTTACACTAGGGCTGAGAATAAACAATAAAAAGACGAAAGCTTTAAAAATAGGGAACAGAACAAACTTTCATTATGTTTATTTTCATGATGCAGTTATTAATGATGTATTTGAGATTAAACTTATGCAAGAAATTAAGGATTTAGGCATAACTATTCAATGTACAGCTTCTGCTGCGAGACATATTGAAAGTATAGTAGGCAGTGCCAAGAAAAGATGGGCACTAATAAATCGAAATATCTTATCAAATGATATAAACTTCAAATGTATATAATATGGATTAGACCGGTACTAGAATATGCCGTCGCTACTTGGAATCCAATGAAAAAAGGGTTTGTCTAATAAGATAGAAGCTGTACAAAGAAAAGTTGTGAAACATATTAGTCCTACTTCTTGCACTATATACGCCTCTAGATTACAGTTTGCGTCATTGCAATCTCTGTGGTTTCGGAGGATGTGTTATTGTATAAAAGTTTTCCATCTGAACCAGTGGACTGGTGCCTATATGACTCCGATAAGGAAGAGTCATGAAATTGGAACTAGATCTGGACATATGGCAATATCTCCTCCTTTTGTGGGGAATGTAGCGAGCAAGTTATTCTCTTTCTCGAAAATCTACAAAATTTATAATCAATTGCCAAAGGGGCTTAGAGAAATGCCTCCATCTAAGATGTCTATTAAATCTATATTTACTGAACTTGAAAAGTCTGCAATCCTGCTGATATCTTTTATTTTTTTGATTATGATAATACTTTCTCATGGTTGAATAAAAGACAAGGATAATTGTTATCGAAAACAGATTTTCTAGAGATTTTTATTTCCAAATTTTGTATTGTTATAATTGAAATGTTATGCACTATTTCTTCTAATTAGTTAACATTACATACAATCAATTACTAGTCATGGTTCTCAATTTTTGCATAATGTTACACTCGAATTATACCTTAATTGTTCCTAATTTGATGATGTATATATTATTCTTTTCAGTCGAACTTTCTGATATTGATATACCTATCTACACGAGATGAATTGCACAATTTATTGTGATGTGATAATTATTTTAAAATATATTGTACAAATTCCAATTTTATTATTTGATGGAATATGTGTGGTTTGAATCCAAATAAAGATATTCTATTCTATTCTATATTCGAACGACCTATACATCATCTGACTGTAAATACTGTATGACCACAGTGTCTAGCATGCATACGTACGTACAATCAGATTACAAATAGTGACCGCACCAAAGAAACGTTGTCTGTAGAGCTTTATATCTGTTAAACTTAGTATTTTAAAGATAATAGCGGTTCTAATCGATTAATTGAGAATCTTCGAAAAATTTTGGTGTAGTTCTGGAAGGTGAATTAGTTATCATGCTATATTATGGCACTCTCGAACCGGATACTTTTGACACCATTTATTTTTTTTATATTTGAGCGCTGTCTTAGTAGACGGTAAACGTTTATCTAACACAACTTTTCTTAATGCATTTATTATAATGCATGCTTTTAAATGGTTGGTTTGTTTTCATTCTTCATTTGTATGTGTGCATGATGAAACTCTTTATGCTAATTCCACCTCAGAGTTTCATGACACGTGCCATACCGTAATTGATTAATCAGTCTGAGCAAATATCCAGACCTATTTGTCACCTTAAGCATAAGATGTTTTATACCTAGTAACAAATTAATTCAAACAGGACCAGAAATATAAACCAATCCCTATTATCCTATCATTTTTTTAAAGATAATAGAACGACTGACGCTAAATCATTTAGAATGTATGTTTCTGGTTGATTTTCATATAAGTCAACATGGCTTTACTAAAGATAGATCGAAAATTACTAAAATGTTTTCTTTGTGGAAACATGTAATTATACCTGATTAGAAAAAGTTAGATGCATTAATTGTATTTATAGATATCTCAAAAGCTTTTGACTCGATATCTTTTGATGCTATTTTGAATGCGATTAATTTACTGAATATTAATCAGAATATATTTAGGTTACTTAGATACTATTTATATAATCGAAGAATGAGTATTCAAATAAATGATTTGATATAAAAATCGAACACAGTAACAATTGGAATTCCACAAGGAAAATATTTGGGGCCAATTTTATTTAAAATCGTATTTGCACATTTGGAAACTAAGAGTTTACAAATTTGCTGATGATTTAAAAATAATCTATCAAATTATTTTAGAATAGAATAGAATAGAATATCTTTATTTGAATTCAAACCACACATATTTCATCAAATAATAAAATTGTAAATTGTACAATATATATTAAAAAATTATCACATCACAATAATTGTGCAATTAATCTCATGTAGATAGGTATATCTCACTAGTTGTACAATACAATATATCATTATCAGAAAATTCGACTGAAAAGAGTAATTTATACATCATCAAATTAGGAACAATTAAGGTATAATTCGAGTGTAACATTATGCAAAAATTGAGAACCATTTCTAGCAATTGATTGTATGTAATGTTAACTAATTTGAAGATATAGTGCATAACATTTCAATTATAATAATAAAAAACTTGGAAATAAAAATCTCAATAAAATCTGTTTCAGATAACAATTATCCGTGTCTTTTATTCAACCATGAGAAAGTATTATCATAATCAAAAAAATAAAAGATATCAGCAGGATTGCAGACTTTCTCAAGTTCAGTAGATAAAGTTTTAATAGACATCTTAGATGGAGGCATTTCTCTAAGCCCCTTCGGCAATTGATTATAAATTTTGTAGATTTTCGAGAAAGAGAATAACTTGCTCGCTACATTCCCCACAAAAGGAGGAGATATTGCCAAATGTCCAGATCTAGTTCCAATTTCATGACTCTTCCTTATCGGAGTCATATAGGCACCAGTCCACTGGTTCAGATGGAAAACTTTTATACAATAACACATCCTCCGAAACCACAGAGATTGCAATGACGCAAACTGTAATCTAGAGGCGTATATAGTGCAAGAAGTAGGACTAATATGTTTCACAACTTTTCTTTGTACAGCTTCTATCTTATTAGACAATCCTTTTTTTAATGGATTCCAGGTAGCGACAGCATATTCTAGTACCGGTCTAATCCATATTATATACATTTGAAGTTTTATATCATTTGATAAAATAGTTCGATTTATTAGTGCCCATCTTTTCTTGGCACTGCCTACTATACTTTCAATATGTCTCTCAGCAGAAGCTGTACATTGAATAGTTATGCCTAAATCCTTAATTTCTTGCATAAGTTTAATCTCAAACACATCATTAATAACTGCATCATGAAAATAAACATAATGAAAGTTTGTTCTGTTCCCTATTTTTAAAGCTTTTGTCTTTTTATTGTTTATTCTCAGCCCTAGTGTAAACAAATATTTACTCAAATCATACAAATCTAAAGTAACATTTTTGGAGAATTCGACATTCTTTGGATCAATTGGGAAGATTATTTTTAAATCATCAGCGAATTTGCAAACTCGACCGTTAAGGATCTTAGTTTCCAAATTTGCTAATACAATTTTAAATAAAATTGGCCCCAAGCTTGATCCCTGTGGAACTCCACTCGTTACTCGTTTTGATTTTGATATCAAATCGTTTACTTGAATACTCATTCGTCGATTATATAGATAGTATTTAAGTAATCTAAAAATATTCGGATCAATATTCAACAAACTAATCGCATTCAAAATAGCATCAAAAGATATAGAGTCAAAAGCTTTTGAGATATCTATAAATACAATTAATGCATCTAACTTATTCTCGTCTAATGTGATTACATGTTTCCACATGGAAAGCATATTAGTAGTTGTCGATCTACCTTTCGTAAAGCCATGTTGACATAAGTCAAAATCAGCCGGTAACATACGTTCTAAATGATCTAGTATCAATCGTTCTATTATCTTCAAAAACGAAGGGATAATAGAGATTAATCTATAATCACTGGCGCACGTTGGCTTACTAACTTTTGGCAACGGCTTAGCTACAATCGTTAATATATCGATTGGTAATTTCCCATCCTTCAAAATTCTATTTATAAAGTTGCAGAGTGCATTCCTAAATGTTAAGGGTAATTGAATCAGATTATCAATCGAAATACCAAGGTGATCTTTTTGTTTTTTTGATTTGATTTTTAACATCAATTTTATCAATTCATCACTGTCAATAACAAGTCCTGGTTCCTGGCCTCCCAAAGGATCTGATAGTTCTATAAAAGTTCTCTCATTCTGTGGATTGCATATCAAATTGACAAATACTTCCTCCAATTCACAGAGAAATCCAGACTCAGTTTTATCCACAGGTAGTATAAGCTTTAACTTTTCCTTGTATTTACTGTAATCTGTGAGGAGTTTAAATCCTAATCGAGGATTACTCTTCATTTTGGCCAAAATAATTCGTTCTGATCTTTGACGAATTATTAGCAGTGATGAATTAATTTCGTTATCAATGGAATCTAACCTCATTTGTTTAATACTATTAATAAGACTACACTTTATTATATTATCTCGTTTAATTCTTAGTTTACACAATTTCCTATTATTCCGTTTCGGTATAATGTCCGTAAACGTAGATGCCTGAAATAAAACAGATAATAACGATGAAACAGAAGAAACAAATTCATCAGTATTCAAGAAACAAAAACTCTCATAATCAATCAGTATGCTTAATTCTCTAAAGAAATTCCAGTTGATTCTGGAACAGTGCACGTGTGCATTTTCATAACTTAGTTTCTGTGTTATGCCACTCAAGAATTTCCATTGTAAAATAATTTGTTTATGGTCCAATTCTTTGAAATAATTGACAACATCATAACTGTGCGATTTCACCATTTCAATTTCTAAATATACATGATCTAAGCATTGCGAACCTCTAGTTGATTCATTTATAATCTGCTTGAGATCATGGTTAGAAAAAAAATTGGATAATTCACAGTCCTGTAACTTATTAAAGTCACCTACCACTACATTATAGCCATGGCAGTCAAAGATAGATTGAAAAGAATTGGTAAATGTTTGATCATCAAATAAAGTAGCATACGGCGGTCTGTAAACAGCTGTTAAGATCAGATTATCAAATTGTATAGATAAGAAATCAATGATAGCATTATCATCACTAGTATGTAAAATTTTCGCCTTAAATACAGATTTACAATAAATGAGTACTCCTCCACCTCTTTTATCCAGCGATCTGTCCTTTCTGAATAAAGAATAGTGAGGAATATCAAATTCATGGTTTTTAATATCCTTGTTAAGCCAGGTTTCGGATAATATTATAAAATCGAAATCGTTACTTATTATAAAATTACACAGTAAAAAGTTCTTATTTTTAACACTTCGAAAGTTAGCATAAAATAGAGTAAATGTAGAAAGCGACTTATCTAAACAAGTGTCGACTTTTACTGATTCAACCTTGATGGCTTCTTTACTATTCTTTTCCCGGGCCTCGAGGCCATACTTCCTTTCCCCCTCTGTCCACAACAGTTAATAACGATACATCGTTTTTTGATGTTGCAGTCTCACTCGATTGATTCCGTTTAACAGCTTGATCAGACATTGGCGGTTTCCGTTCCTGATTGTTCTTTAACTTTTTTACTTTTGCCAACTTCCGTTGGAGGAACGTTTTGTCCCGTCCAATAAATATGCTGTGAAAGCTCAAATTCTCCTCTTTCTTTTTATTGATATATTCTAATTGCATATTTGTTGGCCTTTTTGATAATTTTACAATTACAGGCCTTGGACGATCAGCTCGTTTCCCCACCCTATAGCATTTAGTAATAGCTGCATGCGTTTCTTCTTTTATTAAAGTATTTAATTTCTCGACGTCTTTCACATCGGCATTTTCATCTAGATTAAATAAAACTAATTGATCCTGTTTGCTATTACGTGCTGAAACTTCGTTTGCTAATATATTTAGCATTTCTTCACCAGATGATTTATCTTTAACTAGCATATCAACTTCCAAGTTTAAAACCATGCTTAAAGTTTTACTCTAGAGCTTCTACTCAATTTTACTTATTGATTTACGGCAGAATTATAGAAAAAATTATTTTGTCGAACTAAGTAAAACATTCGACATAAAATTACGCAATTTTATATATCAGTTGAATATGTTTTAAAAACGTTATTTAGCACCGTGTTGCATGGAGCTTAGAAGGCAATATAATAATTATTTTGTGGAAACAAATTCTATTTGCTTACACAATCCTTGGCAATGAAGATATATTGAAATCGTTATCAAATATGTAAGCATACCAAGAGTTCTAGCATTAATTATTATTTATTAGCGAATTGTTGGCATGTCGCAAATTTCACAGGAAAAAAACATATTTACTTAAAGACGTACGAAAAATGCCAATTTTATTTTTACTAACCAAAATTGGCATGTGCTTCATAAAATGTGAAATCAATCGTCCACTGTATATGCCGACCCAGGATTACCCACAGGAACAAGTCCTATTATAGTTAAAGTCAGATTCAGATTTCAGTAGAATTTTGTAATTTATAATGTCACCGCTATATTTATTTAAATTTTAAAAAGGAGAAAAGTATGACGATCCAAGTTCACTATTACGTCATCTAACAATTTTATTCAATTAGAAAATTATGATGAGCAACTTGATTTTGATTAGCTGCCTTACAATAGCCATGCCAAAATAAATCGAAACGACTTCCCCAAGAATGATCAGAGCGTGTGGCGCAGCCAAAAGAAGCTCCTAGGTACTCATATGACTCCAAAAACCTCAAAAAATCCACTTGGATTGCGTCAAACTAACTCAGATGGTAAAAATGGCCATATTTAGCCCATATTCGAACGACCTATACATCATCTGACTGTAAATACTGTATGACCACAGTGTCTAGCATGCATACGTACGTACAATCAGATTACAAATAGTGACCGCACCAAAGAAACGTTGTCTGTAGAGCTTTATATCTGTTAAACTTAGTATTTTAAAGATAATAGCGGTTCTAATCGATTAATTGAGAATCTTCGAAAAATTTTGGTGTAGTTCTGGAAGGTGAATTAGTTATCATGCTATATTATGGCACTCTCGAACAGGATACTTTTGACACTATTTATTTTTTTTATATTTGAGCGCTGTCTTAGTAGACGGTAAACGTTTATCTAACACAACTATTCTTAATGCATTTATTATAATGCATGCTTTTAAATGGTCGGTTTGTTTTCATTCTTCATTTGTATGTGTGCATGATGAAACTCTTTATGCTAATTCCACCTCAGAGTTTCATGACACGTGCCATACCGTAATTGATTAATCAGTCTGAGCAAATATCCAGACCTATTTGTCACCTTAAGCATAAGATGTTTTATACCTAGTAACAAATTAATTCAAACAGGACCAGAAATATAAACCAATCCCTATTATCCTATCATTTTTTTAAAGATAATAGAACGACTGACGCTAAATCATTTAGAATGTATGTTTCTGGTTGATTTTCATATAAGTCAACATGGCTTTACTAAAGATAGATCGAAAATTACTAAAATGTTTTCTTTGTGGAAACATGTAATTATACGTGATTAGAAAAAGTTAGATGCATTAATTGTATTTATAGATATCTCAAAAGCTTTTGACTCGATATCTTTTGATGCTATTTTGAATGCGATTAATTTACTGAATATTAATCAGAATATATTTAGGTTACTTAGATATTTATATAATCGAAGAATGAGTATTCAAATAAATGATGATTTTGATATAAAAATCGAACACAGTAACAATTGGAATTCCACAAGGAAAAAGTTTAGGGCCAATTTTATTTAAAATCGTATTTGCACATTTGGAAACTAAGAGTTTACAAATTTGCTGATGATTTAAAAATAATCTATCAAATTATTTTAGAATAGAATAGAATAGAATATCTTTATTTGAATTCAAACCACACATATTCCATCAAATAATAAAATTGGAAATTGTACAATATATATTAAAAAATTATCACATCACAATAATTGTGCAATTAATCTCATGTAGATAGGTATATCTCACTAGTTGTACAATACAATATATCATTATCAGAAAATTCGACTGAAAAGAATAATATATGCATCATCAAATTAGGAACAATTAAGGTATAATTCGAGTGTAACATTATGCAAAAATTGAGAACCATGACTAGCAATTGATTGTATGTAATGTTAACTAATTTGAAGATCTAGTGCATAACATTTCAATTATAATAATACAAAACTTGGAAATAAAAATCTCAATAAAATCTGTTTCCGATAACAATTATCCTTGTCCCTTATTCAACCATGAGAAAGTATTATCATAATCAAAAAAATAAAAGATATCAGCAGGATTGCAGACCTTTTCAAGTTCAGTAAATATAGATTTAATAGACATCTTAGATGGAGGCATTTCTCTAAGCCCCTTCGGCAGTTGGTTATAAATTTTGTAGATTTTCGAGAAAGAGAATAACTTGCTCGCTACATTCCCCACAAAAGGAGGAGATATTGCCATATGTCCAGATCTAGTTCCAATTTCATGACTCTTTCTTATCGGAGTCATATAGGCACCAGTCCACTGGTTCAGATGGAAAACTTTTATACAATAACACATCCTCCGAAACCACAGAGATTGCAATGACGCAAACTGTAATCTAGAGGCGTATATAGTGCAAGAAATAGGACTAATATGTTTCACAACTTTTCTTTGTACAGCTTCTATCTTATTAGACAAACCCTTTTAATGGATTTCAGGTAGCGACAGCATATTCTAGTACCGGTCTAATCCATATTATATACATTTGAAGTTTTATATCATTTGATAAGATATTTCGATTTATTAGTGCCCATCTTTTCTTTGCACTGCCTACTATACTTTCAATATGTCTCTCAGCAGAAGCTGTACATTGAATTGTTATGCCTAAATCCTTAATTTCTTGCATAAGTTTAATCTCAAACACATCATTAATAACTGCATCATGAAAATAAACATAATGAAAGTTTGTTCTGTTCCCTATTTTTAGAGCTTTCGTCTTTTTATTGTTAATTCTCAGCCCTAGTGTAAGCAAATATTTACTCAAATCATACAAATCTAAAGTCACATTATTTTTGGAGAATTCGACATTCTTTGGATCAATTGGGAAGATTATTTTTAAATCATCAGCGAATTTGCAAACTCGACTATTAAGGATTTTAGTTTCCAAATTTGCTAATACAATTTTAAATAAAATTGGCCCCAAGCTTGATCCCTGTGGAACTCCACTCGTTACTCGTTTTGATTTTGATATCAAATCGTTTACTTGAATACTCATTCGTCGATTATATAGATAGTATTTAAGTAATCTAAAAATATTAGGATCAATATTCAACAAACTAATCGCATTCAAAATAGCATCAAAAGATATAGAGTCAAAAGCTTTTGAGATATCTATAAATACAATTAATGCATCTAACTTATTCTCGTCTAATGTGATTACATGTTTCCACATGGAAAGCATATTAGTAGTTGTCGATCTACCTTTCGTAAAGCCATGTTGACATAAGTCAAAATCAGCCGGTAACATACGTTCTAAATGATCTAGTATCAATCGTTCTATTATCTTCAAAACAGAAGGGATAATAGAGATTAATCTATAATCACTGGCGCACGTTGGCTTACTAACTTTTGGCAACGGCTTAGCTACAATCGTTAATATATCGATTGGTAATTTCCCATCCTTCAAATTCTATTTATAAAGTTGCAGAGTGCATTCCTAAATGTTAAGGGTAATTGAATCAGATTATCAATCGAAATACCAAGGTGATCTTTTTGTTTTTTTGATTTGATTTTTAACATCAATTTTATCAATTCATCACTGTCAATAACAAGTCCTGGTTCCTGGCCTCCCAAAGGATCTGATAGTTCTATAAAAGTTCTCTCATTCTGTGGATTGCATATCAAATTGACAAATACTTCCTCCAATTCACAGAGAAATCCAGACTCAGTTTTATCCACAGGTAGTATAAGCTTTAACTTTTCCTTGTATTTACTGTAATCTGTGAGGAGTTTAAATCCTAATCGAGGATTACTCTTCATTTTGGCCAAAATAATTCGTTCTGATCTTTGACGAATTATTAGCAGTGATGATCCAAAAAATGTCGAATTCTCCAAAAATAATGTGACACTAGATTCTTATGATTTAAGTAGATAGTTGATAACACTAGGACTGAGAAAAAATTGTAAAAAGACAAAAGCTTTAAAAATAGGCAACAGAACAGAATTTAATTATGTTTATTTTCATGATGCTGTGATTAATGATGTTTTTGATATCAAACTTCTGAACGAAATTAAGGATTTAGGTATAACTATTCAATGTACAGCTTCTGCTGAAAGACATATTAAAAGTACAGTAGGTAGTGCCAAGAACAGATGGGCACTAATACATTGAAATATCTTATCGAATGATACAAAATTTTAAATGTATATAAATTGGATTAGACCAATACTAGAATATGCTGCTGCTACTTGGAATCCATTAAAAAGGGTTTGTCAAACAAGATAGAAGCTTCACAAAGAAATGTTTTGAAACAAATTAGCCCTATCTCCTGCACAATATGCGCCACTAGATTACAGTTTGTATTACTGCAAACTTTATAGTTAC
Organism: Eudiplozoon nipponicum; assembly: GCA_029291075.1. Lineage (NCBI taxonomy): Eukaryota > Metazoa > Platyhelminthes > Monogenea > Mazocraeidea > Diplozoidae > Eudiplozoon > Eudiplozoon nipponicum. The sequence goes on along the minus strand of JAQBSW010001907.1, from coordinate 92,202 downwards.
GGAGGATGTGCCATTGCATAAATGTTTTCCATTTGAATTAGTGGCCTGGTGCCTATATGAATCCAATAAAAAAAGATTCATTAAGTTGGAACTAAATCTGGACATTTGGCGATCTCTTCTCTTTTGGTTTGGAAAGTAGCGGTGAAGTTAATCTCTTTTTCGAAAATTTACAAAATTTACGATTTATCGGCAAAGGTGTTTAGAGAAATGCCACCATCTAAGATGTCTTCTAAATTTTTATGTACGGAACTGGAAAAAATCTACAATTCTGCTGATATTTTTAATTTTGATTATGATAATACTTTCTCATGGTTGAATGAAAGACAAGGATAATTGTGATCAGCAACATGTCCTCTTGAGATTTTAATTTCCACGTTCTACATTATTAAAATTGAAATGTTATGCATTATATCATCATGTTAGTCAAAAATACATACAATTAATTGCTAGTCATCGTTATCAGTTTTTGCATAATTTTACACTCGAATTATACCTTAATTTTTGCTATTTCGATTATGAATCCATTACTCTTTATATAATCAATTATTGTACATATGCGATTAATTAATAAGTCCGTTTTTCCTATATCATAATTATTTTATCATAGTTGATATGATGTATGCAGTGATATTACAGCAGAACTTTCTGATTTTGATGTATCTTACAGTACAACTAGAGAGATTTACTTACCTATATGAGATTAATTGCATATAGTTTTATGGTGTGTTATCTTTTGTATATTGTACATTCTCCAATATTATTATCTATTTGATTGAACATGTTTGGTTTGAATCCAAATAAAGGTATTCTATTCTAAATATACAGTATGTAAATATTCGTAATCCTTATTTTGTCATTTAATAATTTGTATAGTATCATAATTAGCGAATATATTATATATATCACCATTTTGACATACGTTAAATTCACCTACAATAACGTCTTATTCCCGAGAATCAAAGATATATTTTACTAAAATAATATATTGCTGTAACGGCTCAAGAACAATTTGCCGAACTTATGCGTAAATGAAATTCAAATTCAATTTACGCGGCACCAATTATAACAAGCGAAATTTGCCGTTAACCAATGGCGTGCAAGCTTTCGATTTAGAAATTATTTAAGCTCGATGAAGTTACCATGCCAGTCAGTTATCTCGTTTGCCTTCTTCTGTGCTCTACGTGTGCGTGCTGTCTGCTGTCACTCGGGTATTTCACCTACGCTGATTTTTGGACTTGCATAACACACACTTGTAATTTCAGTCAAGCCAAACTTGTTGCTGCACAACTAATGGGACAGACAACATCATATTGGACCCTCACGTGTGCCAGTTACTGCAGATCTTCAAGGAGATTACTCAGCTAGACACTCGTCACTGATGTCAAAGCCACAATAGAAGGAACAACAACCCAATCAACCAGAGCTGGTCTCAAATGTCGAGGAATATTTCTAAACAATGCTAAACTAGTTAATTTTCTCGGCTTTTTCCGGAGAACGCATTACCAGCACTAATATGGGCCTCCAAAAGTACACATCATGGCTCCTAAATGACTTTGCAACGTCGTACAGCATTTACTTGAAGCTGGGGCGTTTTACACTGCAGACCATTTTTCAAACTCGAATACAAAAAGGTCAGCGATTTCATTTTGCCCGTTTCCTGAACCGTACCAGCTGGCATTCTATTCAACTTTACGCAGTCTACAGGACAGGCAGTACTTTTGTTGGCCATTAAGAGAACCAATCACGGGCTGATACGTTGAATGTGCGACTGCCAGAGCAGAGGTTCATATCCAGAAACATTTATGGACCCTTGCAATGTGTGTACTGTTCGCGAGTAATGATCTTCTGGGTGCATAGAACAGTAGATGACAAGAAGCTGTATGTGGCAATTGCTGTTCGAATGTCTTGATGAGTCTTGCTGATGATCTGCAGCAACACCAAAAAGGCTGACAAATGTAGAAATCTGATTAACAATTTACGCGATAACGATTGCTCAGATGCAAAACACCAAGAAGATTGGCCTGACAGACGGTTAGAATAGAAAAGAATAGAATATCTTTATTTGGATTCAAACCACACATGTTCCATCAAATAATAAAATTAGAAAATGTACAATATAAAAAGATATCACATCACATAAATATGTGCAATTAGTTGTACTGCACAATTTATCAGCATCAGGTAAGTTGAGTTTGGAAAACATCGTGCTAAACGTGAAAAGAAGACAGCAGGGGTAGATAATCAGGGCAGTTGAAATGTGAAAGGAATTTCAAGTGGAGGAAGGTATGCTGTGTAGGGATATATTTTGCGTATAAAGATGCAGGTGATTGGTTAATGAATTATGTGTCATCTCATGGTGCCAGTAGCAATTCACTAAAATGCGCCTTGTATGTGAATTAACTTATATGATGTCGGTTATATAACTTGACAGATTACATATATTTTATTTAAATTAATATTTGTGCAATGCGCATTATTAAATCCTACAATACTTATATTATTATATTTTTTAAAGTGTAGAATAAATAATTCATATTGTATTAGACATATATAAAATAATTACACGTATATTATTATTATAATGCAAATAAATTTTTATTTGCATTGTTTGCTAGGATATGTTGGACAAATGTGTATATATTTTATATGTTTTATAAAAATGCTCTTCTTCAAATAACGTCCCACATTGGTTGGTTAATTGATTCTCTAAATGACTATGCGTGATGGAAGAATTGTATTCACGAATGGATGGAAGTTCAGAAAGGATCATATATAACGAATTTGATAGCCCGTTTTATCGATTGCAAGGTATGTTTTTTTTGGTTTAAGATATGAGGTAACGAAGCGCCAAATCTAATACTAAAATATGAAGATTATGAAAATCGCTTTTCTTTAGACCAGGTTTCCTGTACGGATTTGTCAATTCTTAATTCTGAACCAACTAATAATTTGCCTAAGTCTGAAAAAATCCAAAATCAATCTATTTATTCTAATGACAGCTGCAATGTTTTACACTCTCAACCAGGAGAAAAACGTCGGATAGTTGTAACTGTTTCCGATCAAAATGGCGCTAAAAATAAGCTTCCTGCTGATTTACATTTAAATAACATGAAATTCAGAAGTCGCAGTTCTAGAATTATCCGTCCTACTAATGAATTACCAGTAACTGATGCCTCTGACGTAAAAGCATCGAATATTGCCTATGCGCAAGATTCAGCTATTGCTTTTCAACAAGTTGTACAATTATCATCACTTACTGAAAATGCATCATATCGCCAGCGATCTCAATCTGGTGTATGTAATGAAACACTGCTTAATGGAACTAGAGAGCGGGATGCACATTATCTCGACAAAAGAGCTCGAAATAATTTAGCAGCAAAACGTTCAAGAGATAACAGAAAGCGCAGAGAAGATAGTGTAGCTTTACGTGCTTCATTGTTAGAGCAAGCAAATAATATATTGCAAGTAAGTTTTAAATGTCAAGCTTTTCTTTCTTTTAGAAGATAGCATGCATATTTTTCAGTGTTTTTATGTATGTATTAAAGAAAAAATATTCTACTCAACGCAACTGCAACACTCTATGTTTCAAAATTTTACTTTCGAACAAATTAAACACAGTTGGATATATGCTTGTATTAAATATGCAGATGTCTTATATTATTAAGCTAGCTTGCGTGTAAGATCATTTTTTTTATTTGGATGAGGTATTATAAACTACTGCATCCGTTTGCTAATTATAATAAAATTTTATTTGCCAACAAATGCCTTCTGGCCCCATATTTGCAAATATTTAAATAAAAATTAAAACTAGGACCATATACGTGGGAATGAAACTGTGACTAGCTATTGTTTGTCCATATTGATAATGATGAGACCGGTTCAAGTTGGGAAAGAAAATCGCTTTAGACAGCCTTGTAGCAGTGCCTCTGGAAGAAAAATAAAGTTATAAATGATTAGAATCTAATATTGAGTAGAATCTAGGCACAAAACCCACAGTGGACTTCGAAAACTTCAGCTCCACGTTTTTTGCGAGCTTTATTTCAGCAGCGCTTCCCAGTGAGACAAGCACCATTGAGTGTGATAAAAAGCGTATGAAAATTGCTAGAGTAACTGAAGTTCAACAGAGCGTATGTAAGAATGCCTGTTCTTTGGCGCATTGACCTCAAATCATTTGATTTTTAAATAATAATATTTTTATTTGCCAACAAAGATCATCTGGCTTGACGATTGAAAAAATTAATGTACAAATCAAAATCAAGTTTTTGTTAAAGTGAGTGAAAAAGTGACTGGAAATTGTTTATTACTAAAGATAGCAATGCGGCTGGTACAAGATGAGTAAGAAAAGTATGGCTTGTCGGTTGCAGCAGAGCCCCACGGAGATGCCAAAACAAAATATATCTTTGACTATGGTAGTATCGGCTAGAATGGATTATTAAAATGGCAGTAAAGTACAAAACTTCATTTATGTAGAATTTCAGCTGATGAACGCACGAGACAGCAAACAGAATAATTTGTATTTTCCGTAGTTCAATGAGGATCAGTTGAAACTTTCAGTAATGATAGAAGCTGGGCAATTGGTAATACGATGGAGCCGGAGCTAGCAGGGCAGATAAAAAATACTACCATGTGATAGGCATAATATTGCTTTTAATCCTGAAAAGTATTTAGGAAAAAATTAAAATTCCGTTTTTGAGAAGCGTAATTTTAGTCATTAATTTATGTTGATCAGTTCAATATAATTAATTGAAAGCTAGTGGACAGAAATCGGACAATATTTCTATATGGTTTTCCAGTAGGCAGATTTAAGCAAATGTGGTAACCTGCTATTGTGAGCATTGTACTGTGTATGTGTGATTAGAGACCTAAGGATGGTGCGGGAAATATGTTACCAAAACTTTGCCAGTCAACGAAGATTACATCGTACCCCATTTCCAGTGGTTAGTATAAACGATATTAAAGCCTTCAGAAGAAAGAGACGAAGCCGCACCCAGACAATATATGCGTACATAGAAATGGGGATCAATTAGACCTTTGCGAAATTGATAGTGCAAAGCGACAACCCGCGAACGCAAATCGTGGAAATTCAACATATGGAGCTCGCACTGCGCAATCATTCAAGAAATATATTCTAAATACATCATTCTGATTGCTTCATTTTTATTATTTTCTGAACTCTATAGCGTATTAATTAGATGTACGTAGACAATTTAACTTTATATCTATTTAACCAATGGATGCAAAGTTTATTTATTGATATATATATATATATATATATCTCTCTCTCTCTCTATATATATATATATAAAACAATATTGACTTAAAATTAAAACAAATCATCATGAGAAACCATGCGTTGAATAAGTCATATGTTCCTATATATATATATATATATATATATATATATATATATATATATAATGTCCATGCCTTTTAATATTACACAGTATATTTCTAATTAGGAAGAAAGAACACATTAATAACAAAGTGGATAAAGGCCATTTATTTCGTGAATACTAATCATCGCTATACATTCATTCATTTATATACATTCTGGGTTTTCAATTGATTTTGCAAGGGGTTACAAATCTGACTCGCTTTTACTTCTGCTTCTTGTTTTGGCTGGTTGGTAAGTGTGTATGCGTTTGTGTTTGACCTTTACATGCAAACACGCACAAACACAAACGCATACACGCCTGTGTAAACTAGTAAATAAGCAGTCAAAACACCACTAACATAATCAGTGAAAACATAATGAGTGTATAGCGATGATTAGTATTCACAAACTCAAATAAACTATCTGGTGTTTTTCTTCCCTAATAATATATATATATATATATATATATATATATATATATAGTACATGAAATAGATTACTGCTTTTAAAAATTCAAAACTATAAAAGCAAATCCTAAAGTTAGTACAAACAGATCATTAAAGGCATAAACCAGTTTCTTGTGATGTCTGCCTTGTTTAAAAAAATGTTTTTTTTGAGTTTATCAAGTTATGTATAGAGTAAACTGGTATAGAAATAGATATTTAAATTTATGATCATCTTTTATTCAAATGACTTTCAATATTAAAAAGTTAGTCAGCTTCATTATCTTACTAGAATTTGCTCCCGGTTCTGATTCGCACAGTATTCTTTTTCTACCATTGTACTTTATTATTCAGTATGGAGAAATTTATACTGCTGATACAACCATATCATCATTACTATAATCAAGGTTGCGAATTTGATATAAACACCTGACCCATTGAGTACTTAAATTTGGCCGTGTAAACTAAGAATTGTATAGTGTAGAAAAGGCAATTCATCCAGTAGACCGGTTTCGTCTTTATTGGGAACTCATCACGCACTGGCCAGAATTTTCCGCGGACAGAGCTCGAACCTGGGCTTGTCTGTTTCGGAATCTGTTGCTCTAACCACTGAACCACCCTGTCGCAAACTAAACACAATTTTCACTCATATACTAATGTAACTCGGTTTGTTTTTTTCTCTTTTAGGTGGAGCTCATATGGCATCCATTTAGACTCAAAGTTCCAACTAACCATCCACAATCTGTCATTACTGAATAGACACCACTGGGCTTCCTTACCCTTTTGAAGTTATTCTTTTTCAATTCAAATTTGAAACATGTCAAATCTGGAATGACCGCATAGAAATTTCAGACCTCTTTCCGATAATGATTATAACCATAAACATAATTATATCGGAATAAAAAATGAAGTGTCTAAGTCGTATAACTATTAATTTTTATCTTTGTTATAGATTGGTTGTGAAAATCACCAAGTCACTGATTAAAATACTCGTTCTTACACGATTTTCTCTATTACTATTATTGGGCTATAATCTCAGTCAAATAAATTTGATTTTAATCTGTGAAAATGTCAAATATTTTCAAATTACTAATTGGGCTAATTTGTATGCATGTAATTTCAATTTTGGTGCAGAATGTCAAATATCCGGAATGTTAAGGGAATAAATTTTCGCTCTTCGTTTTGGTGACTGAATGCCTAGGATGCGTTCGCGAATCGGTATGACATGAATGTCGTATCTAGAGGCTGTTGTAAATTTTATATATCAAATTGCTGAATTTTAACATTCTTACATTCATTTTTTTAGTTTAATGGGCTTTTCATACTTATAGTGTCGAATCAGCTTTGCATGACATAACTGGGATATTACTAAATAAATATGTTAATTGTCTATAATACTTCTGTAACATTAATTTTAATCGCTCTTATAACATGGTATATAACGAGTATGCCTGGTTTGAGAGATGCCTTTTCTAAATGGAGTTTTCTTGATGATCAGAGATTTGTGTCTGTTAGGATCATTTGTGATTTGCTTATCCGATTCATTCATTGTCGGAGACTGATTGTAGCCATGCATATATTTATCATTGACATGTTTTGCACAAAATTTAATTTACTTTAAGTTTTCTGGGTTACTCGACCAAATGTTTATCATAATTATAAAATTTTTGCTGGTATATTTGTGTACTAGTATTATGAATCACGATTTACTTGGTATATTGAAAAAAAATTTTAAAGTATGTTTGTTTAGGATTTATGCATTATTGTACAATATATATTCTTTTGGAGTGTGAGCCTTAATAAAATTCATAATACCTTTTTCATGTGCAAAAATCAAAAGAAATTTTATCAGATATATTAACCGCTTATTTTATTTTTAAGTATCTACAAATGAACAACTCTTTGCTCTCAATTTATATAGGGATAGATGTTCATTTGTAGATACTTGAGAAGAAAATGATAAAAAAGCGGTTCTTGTATCTGATAAAATTTCTTTTTCTGCACATGAAAAGGCTGCTATGAATATGCCATATATATATATATATATATATATATATATATATATATATATATATATATATATATATATATATATATACTCTTATGAATATTTCAGTCAGAAGCCAAAATTTATGGGATATTTTTATGCTGAATTCTTAAACAGGTTTTTATAATAAGGCTATGCCGCAATAGGAGATTTATTTCTTTATTTACGTTAATATTTATCGGGAAATTCTGCGTGACAATTTTTAGGCTGAACCATAACGAATAGACTAGTCAATTTGTAGTTGGCATTTAGTTATATTTTAATTATAATATCAATAAAGTTATTTATGTTTATTTGGCCCGCAGCCATAGAAATTTTGGCCATGCCGACTAGCGAGACCTTCCTGATCTTACAGGTACTACGATGATACAGTCATCCTATTTCATTTTGAAGTCTCAAATTTTGGTTTAGTTCGTGGTAAACATCCATCATTACATGTTAAGTGATAGAATTAATGTATGCGTACCATATAGAGAGGGGCAAGTTTTGGCCGCTGAAAGCAACATTAGCCACAAGCACTTCAATATAAGAAATTTCGTACGGATGTTGTTCATCAGTCTTTTGTGGCAGGCGATCTAATCAAAGGGAAACAAAATAAAAGTTATGTAATCGCTAAAAAAGATTGAGCAACCTAGTGTTCTTCTTCGGCTCAAGCATAAATGAATCTTCATAATAGATATGGAGCGGTGAAACGTCAGGCCATAAATGCCGATGTATTATTTTGCTATTTGTCTTTCTGTTTTACTATGTTGTAATTATGACGTGGTATTAAAATAATTATGATTTCTGATTCGCCCGTTGCGCTGGAAAATTTGGCCCGACATACAGTGGATCTTAGCTAAGTATACTGGCAATTTTTATATTAACTTATCTATTGCCGAAATGATATGCATAGTGTGAAACTCTAATTATCATTGCTGTACATATAACAGTTCGTGTTAAAATGGTAGGGATAGAATGATAGTACATATACCAATCGCAGATGGTTGGTTTCAGCAATTAAAGACAAATTTGGTCTCATACCTCGAAATGTGACATCAATGCCATTGTATTTGGAGGCAAACGATCTAAATGTAAGTTGATTCTGAATAATATTCAGTATTCACACTAAAAATGGGCGACCTGGTGTTCTGATTTAGTTCATTTACAATAATAATGAAACCACAATTGCTGCGTTGCTGCATTTCTGCATTGACTGCGCGCAGTATTGTACAGTGGTATCAACTCCTTACTTAAATTTTGGACTATTTTGCTTAGTGCTATCTTTCTTGTTGTGGATTTGACCGCATTTTTCTTCCGCGGGACAATTGATTGCACATTCCTCACCCATATATATAGTGGTTAAAGGGCGTAATACCGGCTCCTACTGATGAGTCGCCAGTAAGCACGAAACGAATGTGCATGAGATTATACTTTCCGTTCATGCTGTCTTTGGTTTATCCTTCTGGTCACAACTGAACTAATTTGTTACTAGGTTCGCAACAACTAATACATACTTGCATATATATTAGTTCTCCGCAACAAATAGTATTTAACTGTTATATATTGAATTGAATGATGTCATGCTTACCGCGAAATGTGATAACTGATATCGATCAAGCCCAGAGTGTATGGTTTACTGGAGTAAAGGTGATCAGAAATAGTTGTTATTCTCAATTTCAGTGTAGTATAGCATACATTGATATCCATCATGTTGGTACCATGTACCGACTCGGAAACCATAGTGTTAGTACCATGTACCTTTTCTGTACTATAATGTTGGTATCGGTTACTGACACAATAGCTATAGTGTTTGTATTCATTACTGACTCGGTATATATATTATATAGTGTGAGGTAGCGTTGATGTCGCATTGTCGAGACTTTATATGATGTTAGCTTCACAACTGCAGGTTTACACATTCGTCTAGGAGATTGTGCCGTCTTATTATCCCACATTCCTCACCAAAATATATAGTAGTTAAAGGGCGTAATTCCGATTCCTACTGTTGAGGCGCCAGTAAGCACGAAACGAATTTGCATGAGATAGCTTATGTGTAGGCTCTTAGAATGTATCGACTTTGAGCAATCGCTTTACCTAAATTGCTATTTTCCACGAGACCAAGGTTGCTTATGGCGCTTCACATTGTGCCTTGTTCGAACCTAGTTCACGGAAAAGGTGATTCTTATCCCATTCCAATGCAGTGGTGCTCTAGACAGATTTAGCCGTTCGATCTGTGTGTCGTTCAGTCACTAATGATTTCTGGTTATTTGATCAGCTAACTATGCCAAAGTTGGGCGAGAAACAACTGTAGGATAATACAAACTAACTGTGAATAACTAAACAGCTTCAGGCTCTCCAGTCTTGCTCTTAACCTTACTCTGGTTATGGACTCAATTTTTCAGGCACCCGAAACAGCATTCTGTCTCATGGAATAGCAGTGTAACCATCATAGATGGGACGAGGACGTTTCATTGTTCTTAGACCGATCAAATTGTAATAAAATACGATTATAGTCTTCTGTTTACGACGCGCCAGCTTTTCACAATGGTTTTATTCGGTCAATCAACGAGCCTGACTAATAATATTTCAAATCAAGTTTGCGTTCTTGATATAAACTATTCAAGTACTGTTCCGAATTTGAAGCGGACAGGGTTCGAACCTGAGCATATCTGCATTAGCGTTTGTGACTCTAACCACTTTTCCATCGTACCGCGGCAGGTGTTCCTTTGACCTTTCTACGCTTTCTTCCAACGTCGACCAAATCGTTTAAGAAAAATCCATGATATCAATAGCCTGATAAGCTTCTATCAAGATTTCTAGCGTTGATGTAGCTACATTTGGCAAAGTGTGCAGGAATTACTCGTCTATTTTATCACGAACCAAGTCAAAGTTCTTCAAGCAGCTTAGCAAGCGCTTGGTCAGGCTTTTAGATCGACGTATTCTTTTTGCTTGATTTAGGCGTTTGATAGCTGGGCGACATGACGTCTTACACAAGATCCAAATTTACCACTCTGATGTATCATCATCAAACATTGTTATGGGATGTTGACTGCGTTGTTTGGGACAATTTGTGTATCCGGCTCGCCAGTCTAGCTAGGCATATCTGGTGAATGGCTGAAACCGTAGCAGAAATGAATCAGCCACCTCGTGGCTGGATACTGTTATTAACGATATTGGTAACTTGATCGTGCTGCGTCGTATACTCTTTAGCCAAAAGACACTTGAATTTGCGAAAATCTGTGCAAGTTTTGCTATAAACTTGGTAAAAGGGCCAGGTCTCAGTAATTCTCCATTATTGACATGCTCCTCTGGAACCGAAAATATAGTAGATCTAGACCCACCTGTATGCTTGCGTGCGTACATGTTCGCTAATTTGAGTATTTCATACAAAAATCTTTCTCGTATATATTTTTTTAGAAATTTGCATGGGTTTTGCTGATATGTGCCCTGACATCAGCACAAAAGTAATTACATTTCAATATGAAATGTTTTTCCGGTTGTACGGTTTCGGGCGTTGAATAGTTGGTGCTGATGATTCGGCGCATGATTGATTCTGTTTGCTTACTTGAATAATTGTGTAGATTTTGCTGCTGTTTGACTGGTTTAATACAATGTCATTATACAATTGAACAATGATTGATTGCGTGGATGGTGAGAAAATTGAATTAAAAAAACACGTTTAAGAGCTTAAAGTAAACAATAATTGCAATTTATTTGGTCAGTCGCACAACAGAAAACTGCAGTCAGTCACATTTACTGACACGCTTATATCTTTCATATTCATCATCGCATCACCACGGCGAACTGACTATCAAGGATCAAACCACAGTGCATATAGAAAGTGCGTAAATTAAAATATGTGGCTCTCAACCTGGGTAGTCTCGCTTTCATTGAATTTAACTAAAATGTCGGTTGTACAACTTCTATTTTTTGTCCCTGACAAAACATCTTTGCAGTTTTCGCTGTACACCTATAAATTATGCAATCAAACCTACATTGATCACGCGGGTGGTGATACAAAATATTTTAATCAGGTTTGCGATCTTGAGATAAATACCAGTTCAATTGAGTTTTATCAATACGTGTGACTGAAATTAGTTTCGCTGTATTGTGTGATTGGTTAAATAGAATGAGATTATTGTTTGTACATTGCTCGTAAACTTGATTTAAATTATTGTTTTAACCACCTGCGCAATCAGTTTGTCGTGTCGTTTTATAGCTTATATAAAAGAAGCGAAATACGCAAAAGATATTCGTGAATGCATAGGAATATTGCGGCAGAGATTTAAGCCAAGTTCAACATATGAGAGACTACCAGAGATGAGAGCCACACATTTTAACTTCCATACCTTATATATACGGCACGATTCGATCCTCACTAGACAGTTGTCTGCTGTGCGTTGTTGAGTACCATTAAATGTCGAAACCAGCTAATAAATCTGATTGAACGTTTTTTAATTGGGTTGTTTGATTAATTGGAATGTACCTTTAGCTCGTCAACTAGATGTAATGAATAAAATACTATGTTAATGGAAATATTTCCTTTTAGGTTAGGTGCGTGTTTTCCAATAGGAAGGGTTTTGTAATTTTAGTAGGATTTTGTTGACTTTACTTCATGAAGAACAACTGACCTTGTTGTCTTTGTATCATGCCTTAACATGTTATCGGAAATTTCTGATTTTTTTGATGGTGAATCCATTTCAGTGGCGATGACCGGTAGGTTCCATTAGTAATTCGTTTTTTAGTGCGCCCAATGCACTTACTATCGCAAACAATTACAAATTAGTAAACTAAAATAATTTTATTTTTGACATGGCTCCTAATGATTCTGTGTGCCGAAGATTATGTTGACCATTCCATAGAGAAGATTTGGTTGAGGCGGATGCGTTGCCTTTAAATGGCAAGCTTTGTTAGACATTTTTACTATTATTTTTAACACGAATCAGACGTGGTCTGCTGTTCAATTCTATAGATTGCTCCGTGTGGTTGTTCATTTGAAGCATTCTAAGGGAGCTCACGTATTCCTTGATCATGTGTTCAGAGCAGACCTCGTTAGTTAGGCTGTTTACGAAATTTCGCTTACAATATTTTGTTGCACTGTTGATGTATTAATAGTTTATCTAATAATTGTAAAAATAAGAGGTAATTTTGTCGTATCTTATTTAACACGAATGGGGCTTCAGTGGTTTATACTGACGGTGGATCGGAACACTGACAAGAAGTCCTAGAAGTGAAAGCGCTCAGAACGGTCTCCACACGAATGCACGCAAAACCGACAATAAAAATCTACAACGGCCATAGTTGTTACTACGATCGAGCCTACTATCATTTGTCAGCGCACTGTTGGATTAATCATGATAGTTTAAAAAAAACTCGCAATCGATGAATTTTACTATGTATACATACACCACCAGGACTTTCGGAGTAGCAGACGAATTACAGAGAAAATTTTCCATAGAATGATCATATGTGATGTCATATTATTTAACCAAAAGTGCAGTGGCTACCTAACGTAATCTAGTTTATTATAAAATTCGAGATTCTCTTATAAACTTTAATAGCCGCAACAACGACATATTACACTGCACAATACCATGCAGGTTACCTTTGCAGGTAAATATATCCTAAAATACAGTGACGTAGCTATGGAGTCATATATTGCGTCTGACTGATGTGCTCATGCACTACTTTGAACAAAATAGCCCTAAAATTTAGTTAAACATAATGCATTATGCAAGTGTTTGATTGCTCAATGTGATTCGTTCCAAATGCAGTAGCTTCAGCTTAAATTCCGAAACCACCTATAAAGAAAATCCATACATCAAATTCACTCTAAAAATATAAAATTGCAGTACTTTATCTTTTTGGCTACATGTCACAAACTAGATTATAGTGGTGATCTGGAAAATGTTCTACACAGTTACCAGAACATTTGTTTAATACTCCACTGTGTACCGATATTCTACAAGACAAACTTAGTAAAAGACCTTGCAAGCCAGGCTGGGAAGGTGTACTATGAACAAAGGATCAGGGATGATCCAAGCCATATTAAGGTTTTAGTTAATGAACAACTACACAAAGTGATTTTAAAGAGTCAACATCAGACTATGTCAGATTTTTATTACAGTAGATACTAACAATAATACTTTTCTATGCTTTAGGTTTAGAGACCAACCATCGCTAGAAAAACCGAATTGAAAAGATATTTGGCAGTTTAAATTTCTGTATAACATTTGGCGCACCGAAAATCAAGACACTAGATTTGAAAAAGCAATCGCCTGCTTCCTCCAAATTGTATAAAGCTTAGAAATTTACGTAAATGTTTAATAGTGCGTGAATTGGACGCACGAAAACTCAAATGAATAACGGTTTCAACTTATATTTCTCATAGAAATCGTTCGATAAGCCTGGCACCGTCGCGAATTAGTCGGTCTTTTATAGATTCCAAATTACAAAAGCGACGTCTTAACATTGTTTGCCTTCATGGTAGCAAACCTATTTTGAGCACTACACAGAGTGTCGCATTGAGGCCTGTTTCACGAGAAACGGCAATTCTACACCTATTCAAATGGGAGAATAATCTAGTCAGGTGTGATGTTGTCTTTAAGCTATCCAGTTTTAAATTGGAGAAGTATAAACTCTCGGTTGGCTTATACTAGGTTCCGCGAAGGTAACATTGGTCATTAAAATGGACGTGTCAACTCTCAACTATTCTATGAATTTAAAAAAAAATTTTTTTAGAAAGCTTTCAGATTTTACATCTGGCCTTGGGCCGTGTTCGACATTATACACAAAAATATTTATAAATAATACCAATTGGCTCTGTGAATTAAAAATGGTTTATCTTTTATTGTGGTCATTTGTGAGCAGTCGACTAAAGTATCATATTGATGTATATTTTAGCCGATTATTTGCTATTTGTTATGAAGAGACTCGTGTATATAAAGTAATTTTTCCAAATTTGTGTTACGAAGAATCGAGATATTCAATAAGTTGGATGCGTGCCGGTTTTAGAAATGTGCCCCGAAATGGCTTATTTTTATTACAGTGCTAAATAGTTTTAAATCCGTTTTTATTTTCACTGTTGTTAGATTTCGTTGATTAATTGCTTTTTCTTACGTGTAATATGTGTTCTGAAGCACAACCGTGTTAAATCGAAAACTATTATTTGATTAAAGAGAGATGGAAATTTATTGTTAACATTCGAATTAATGATTCTCCGTAGTGTAAAGTTGATGTTACGTTTAATATTGAGGAAATTTGTCTTTGTAGTTCAATTTAACCGATGCGCATTTCTTGAGGTGCTTAATTGTTCTCCAAATTTTGACTTATGGAAGTCATTTTTCCGAATCTTCCGTAACATTAATCGGACATGTTTTGATTTTAACCTCTTTAGATCGCTCTGGGTAGTTGTTCATCGACAAACATTTTCACGGTAGATTAGCACTTTTACGCTATTGTGTACAGGGTTGATATTACTTACTAGGCCACCAAAGTTGGCTATTATATTTTTTGTGTAGGATTTCGCCATACCAATATGGTAGTGAATGTAAATGTTTGTTGTATTACTATTTTCGGATCACCATTTGCCTCCCGTGTACATTGGTTGAACGATTGGGTGCTATCTTCCTCATTTTTAATGCGAATTTTATTTCTAATCCTATTTCAATATCATGTTTCAGTATTTCATCTGTTTAATACATCAGGAATGAACGACAACAGATCACAATTTACTTTTGTTAAGTGTACATCAGTTAATAATATTTGTCTGGTTTGTTTGCTCGACGAGGAACATGCATACATCGGCCGTCCATGACCACGCCATTAAATTCTAGGAAAAATTTCCCTTCAAATGTAAATTGCATGATTTTTGTCGACGGGAGTAGTAGATTTTTATGCTTAAAGTAATATCTCGAATTTCCTTTAATCAAGTTACAGGAAAATCGTTATTTCTTATTATTCGAATATACATACTGGAAAAAACTACATAATGAAAATTACAATGCTCGAATGAGTACTAAAATTAAATATTAAAAAATTCTAAGGCTGACTAGTTCTCGCCCATGCGATTAAATGAAAAAGAATGAAATTCATAACTGAAAGAATGTTTTTGTAATCTTAAGTAATCACTCGTATCTCTTTGCTTTCAAGTTAAATCGATTGTATAGGATGAAAATTGGTATCTAAATAACAACAAAATTTAAAAGCCTTAGACTAAAATACATAAATTATGGGAAAATTAAATTAACTAATGTCGCCCATAAAGATTTCACTTAACAAATAAAGATTTTTTAAATTTGTCTGATCTGTGCAAAAATGAATGGATACTAACCAGTTTAGTTTCACTAAGTTCACGTACATGTGAATGGAATTATATTTAGCTGAAAACTTTATGCCTAGATGGCGTGCACTTATCTAGTAACACGTCAGTAGCCGTTATGAGATCGTTGTAATTTAATTTATATGACCATACACGTGTAGATGATTATATTTACGGAATGTTTTACGCATATAGACCAATTCTCATACATTATGCAAGTTTATTTATGTGCGATGTCCGTAAGTATAAATGAGGTCGTTTCATTGAAATTTAAAGTTTTGAGTTTTGTGGCGTCAAGAGTTCGCCGTAGAGAAAGCACCTGGAAAATGGCCATGAATTATTCGGAATGAAATGGTTGTCTTTGGACGTGAAAGTTTGTATGCTATGTCCGGGAAAATCTGGTTGAATTCAGAAGTCGAGACTACCTTAGTAATGAAGCAGAATTTCCTTAATTTTTTGGAATGCATACACATTAATTCTGGAACCTTTTGGCCGACCGCTATTTTGAAGCCAACTAGCTGGTGAACAAAATTATGTTTAAGTATGTTCGTTCCTGCATTTTTGTTGTGTCATTGCATTATTGAGGAAAAAGCATTATTTTCCAGTTTATTTTAAATGTGCTTTTTACGCATTACCCTTTGTATTAACTAAAACGTGTATTGCATTCGTTACCAATTTTGCATATTATGCTTAATCAATTTCAGCTTTAGTAATAGATTAACAATACGCATTAGTTGAACACACTTTATTAAATTAAAATCATGAAGACCAAATTGTGCTTTTGGCTTTTATACCAAAATTCCGCATAAATTTTTCAGTGTGATCTATTTATTCTTGAAGCCTGTATATGTCTATCTGGCTTCAGTATTTTTAGGCAAAAAGTGGCTTCATTTATTTAGTTAAGTACGAAATAATTCTAGTTTTAGGACATTACCTCGCAGGGACGAATCAGCTTCCAGTCTATACTTTTGGAAATATGTCCTTTCGCGAAACTCTTGTCCACATGTTTCTTATGTTTGCGTGTATTCAGTGTCTTATAACTGTGTCTACACACAGTCTTGGTTGTGTGCATGTTTACGGATGGTCACGTGTTTAGACTAACATAGAAAGTCAATATTAATTTCCCTTCGCTTGTTGGTTCGTTCGTATGCCGATTAAATTTTTTAATGCTTGATATCTAGATTGTGTGCTTATTATTATTATTATTATTATTATTATTATTATTATTATTATTATTATTATTTATTAATTAAATATATCTTAATCATTTTTTAAAATGGCTGGTCTGTAAATCAATGAGTTTGCTTGGTGAACTAAAGTTAGGATATTCAGCTAATTTCTCACTTCGCAGTCTTGGTAGGAGATTATTTCGTGTTGATTTAGGTGTAAAATATGTTACTTCAATCAAATCTAAACAATAAATCACATTTCTGTGGTGTGCACGTTCTAAACACACTATTGACTTTTGCTACTAATTATCCTTGTTAGTTGTTGCCAATTTGGTATTGTATATAGATGTTCCATCAATTTATTGTACGAATTACTTTTTTCCTTATTTAGCTTTCCTTGTCTAGAATTGTCGTGAATTTCCATATGCTAATATTGATACCAGTTTCATGTTATTTCTGGCGCCAATTGTTGTTACATTACTTTTGGAACTGTATAATATAGACAAAACTCAACTTTACACTCAAATAGCATATATATATATATATATATATATATATATATATATATATATACGATAAACTTAATTTTAGAAGTACCATATTTTTTCAAGTATAAGACATCTAATTTCCTCGTACAAAAGTTGTCCATGATTTCACTTCATGGTGCCTCACCAACATTTATACAACCGTCTTCATGTAAAACTAGATTGGTTTTACGTAAAATATGTATCTTAATTCTTTACTTTTTTTCTATTTGAGGGCTATGAATTTGATAAGTCGCCGTTAAATTAAAACATGGAAAAAACTCTATAGCTTCAATATATATATATATATATATATATGTGTGTGTGTGTGTGTGTGTGTGTGTAGTATATACGTTTATATGTGCTTAAATATGTTGTTGGAACTGCGGACTACACTTCCACATTGTGCATAGTAAACTTCATTTAAAAGTCATATTTATTACTTTCTATATATATATATATATATATATATATATATATATATATATATATATATATATATATATATATATATATATATATATATATATATATACGACACTGTAAGCGAAAACGATCGTAATTGTTGGTTTGACTATTAACCTAAAAATCGTGTATCACCTTTGACACGTTAAACATTTTTAATTATAGGACAAATATACATATACCCACCCACCCTCACAAATATATTTTTACATACAAACAAAACATTATCGTCCTGATAAATTATACATATCATATGGTAATTGCTGGTACTTGTTTTAGAATGGCAGTTCGGGGATGAATAATTTTGTTGAAGGGGCACTGGCGTATGTTAACTTGACGTAGAAATTATTCATTCGTAATTGGTATAAACTGAATTCTGTAAAAACTAATTTTTCTAAGTGTTTTAGCATACATTATATATGCTATTACTAACGCTTATTCATATTTTATAATGAGACTATATTTCGTTACTTAATTCGTGCCATGAATTTGAAATAACTTCTTAATTTTTCTCAAGTAATCAAAGTGATGATTGCCTAAAAATGTGTAAAATTTTCTGGTAACTAAGTTGAACTGATCTGATAATGCAATTTAGCTTACTCTATTTTTATAAAGCTATTCACTATAAAAAACGGCGGGTTTCCGTCGGCTGGTTACTACTAATCTGTATATTTATTTTCGTTTACCCAACGCGGATGTACTTTAGTATTACAGTAACTACGGTGACAGACAATGTAGATGCAATTTTTATGAACGAATTGCACGTTACCTGTGTATTGGTGACGAGTTGTACGACTGGCTAATAGCTGTCATTCAAGTAGCTATATTTTCCGTGTTTTTGTTTAATTTCCAACAACTACACTGTTGGTTATATCTAGCTAACATGATATTGACGTATAATTAGCTGATTTTGTATTGAATAGTTTTAAACAACACACATACCTTTATCAATTCTGAAGCTATGTTTAGCTCCTAATTACGACGCGTTCTTATTACAGAATTGGTCAAGCCTCTCTGCTGGATGTGGTTTTATGGATTTTCCGTACAGATATTCGTTCACTCCTGTGTATTTTGGGCAGATGCTGCTATGTCGTCTTTTAAAACTTTTTGTTACGTTCTTATATTTGATAAATCGTGTCGTTGTATGGTTGGCACAGTTACAGGACATTATCAAAATACACAAAACTGGATGCAGTAGTTAAGTTGACATGTTGGCAAATGTTTGCCGTATTTCATTGTTCTTAATGATCTGACATCCGTTTTATTAAAATATCTTCCTGTTTTGAAGAAGTGGTAGTAATCCTATTAAAGCTTACGTACATGTGCTTCGCAAGATATGATATCTCCACAACGTGCGTGTCGATATGATGAAAAATCGTTTAAAATTTTTCTCCTGGGAAGTTATGACAGATTTTAATGTAGGTCATTAAAAATGCATCGAGATTACTCAGTTTCTGTCGACTGGACTTTTGTGTAGCAATAGAATTTTGCGTAAAAGTAAGCACCGCGTGAGCTACGGTACGAATCTATTTCTGTTTTCAAGTCTTATCGAATCTAGTGTGTTAAATTGTCTTATGGGTTGTCGAGTTTCTGCTAACGCGAGATTTAAGAAAACAGAGCAGGACCGTATGCAATGAAAATTGTCCGGATAAAATCTTGTATTTGCAATTATCTGTTATGTGTTGTGCACCTAGTAACAAATTAGTTCAAATATGTTCAAGGAAAAACAGCATGAAAAGAACGTATAATCTCATGGGCTCATTCGTTTCGGGCTTATGCATAATATATACGATAGTTTTGGCTCGCTATCCAGGCTTGGCTTGACGACGAATTTAGTATAGCATTGTCCATTTTTTTAGAAATGATAGAATCTTATTTGGCTTCAATGGTTGTGTTCTCTGTACATCTGTACGGACAACTTTGTGATTATTTTGTGAAATTTTGATATTTTGAGTTTTAAATCATCAATGCTTAGTTTGATTCGGCCGCTTGTGTCTGAAAAGTGTAACCAATAAAAGCTATTAGTATTTATTAAAAGACATTGCCATATGTGGACGCAATTCATAATACATCATAGAGTGCTTTTTGTTAGACAGGTAATTAAAGGCACTATCAATTGCGCTGTATCGGTTACGTTTTATGTATGCCTTATGGACGATTGCCCACTAGAGCGTTATTTTCTCAGCCACCGCCAGATTGGCTTTGGTAACAGAGTAGACAGATTTTGATTTGGCAAAAGCAAATTTAGCAGTATAGGACCGGTTCATCTATGAAGGTGGGTTCCACGGGTTCGTTATTCTCAGTTGAAACCACTGAGATGGAGGCTTCTAATCCAAACCAGTTGCGATGTATTTTCAGATTTAAAGTTGAGGCATCTTAGCTTTTTTGTTTCAGTTTGGCGGAGTTAACGGCGGGGTTTTTTATGTTGTGATAACTGTATAACTACATGAATGATTTATTACCAATAGTTTCTCAGCCAGAAAGTGCCTCAACCTAAACATTGTTGTGTAGATGTGTAGGTGGCCTTGTTTGTTGTGTTGTCGATGTGGATCGCTTTCTAGGCTAGATCCACCTCTCTAAATAGGCCTTTTCTCCTTTACAATATTTTTGTTTTGATGATTCATTTTGTCAGAGGTATTCATTTTATTTTTTACGCTCATGGTCATAGGACAGTGACGCATGGGCGTTTAGAAGATAAAACTTCACCTAACGATAGGCTCAATCGACGCTTCTATTGTTCCATTTGACCACTTTTCAAGGGATCATTTTTATCACAAACTGTACAACGTTATAGATTGGATATCAAGACGTGAAGTTGTGTTCACAACTGGAGATAGTAGTGCGTACACTGGTATTGCAGACGGCTAATTATCACTTCCTTAGCTTGGTTAGTTTGTCAACACTGGGATAATGAGGAGGGACTGATCTCGCATACACGCCTCCAACACTCGCAAAGGCATTTATCAACGTTGTAGTTCATGGATGATGCAGCCATTCAGCTTTTGTCTTGCGCATTAATCCTCTGTGGGAAAAATTTGATTGTATAAAGTAGCAGAATGATGGAATAATGCGAACTTTGTCAGAGCACTGTTTGCTTGGTTCTGGCTTAATGGATGACGGCAATAGTGGCAGTGCTCTCATTGCTCTGGTGAATCACATTTTTGTGTGGATATTGCGGCTCGTATCCACGTGGGCCATCGTCCATACTGAAAAATATCACTAAAATCAGAACAATATGTAGTTTATGTAAATTATTGCATTCTATTGGGCAAATTTATGCTGTCATTAAGACTTTTTTGTTTTAGTTATATTGGTGTCAACCAATTATATATGCATACAAAGAGTGCAATTTATCTTTGTGCATGTTCATAATTGTAGAACAATTTAGCCAATTTCTGTGGTACTTTGTAAATTTCTATGTGTGCAGGACGAACAAAAAGCGTAGAATCGCATGTTGATGGCTGTTTTCCATATAAAGCAATTAATCATATTACCAAACAAATTAATTACACGAACCAAATCGAAAGAATAAATTTCATAGCCATTCACTTACCAAATCAGAAAAAATGGAATGGTCTCCTATACACTTCTGAGTTACATTACAAATCTGTACCGGAACTGCAATCTTATGTATGGGGTTGAAACCGTAAGTCTGGTTATAGAACGTTTAAGAGAATACCGAGCAGCGCGCATTCATTGGTATTTGAATGAGTGGCCAAGTGTATTTTTACGGCCCATACATTACTTGGAACAATTTCTTACTTATGCGACAGCAAAGAATCATTTTCTCATGCATATCTATTGCTTTTGGGTAATTTTAGTATTTGATTTTTCCGGCCATTTGCTCATTACTGGTAACTTTATAGACTTGGATGAATTGATAAATTTCTATATATATATATATATATATATATATATATATATATATATATATATATATATATATATATATATATATGGTTTTAGCTAACTGTTCGCTTTGTTTGCTTTTACGTGTTCGAATGCTTTTCCCCCGAATGGCGTATTTCGTTTCACCTTTGTCTACAATTTTGTTCTGCCTCCTTTGTCACAACGCAGGGTGTGCGAATTTCAGTTTTGAATACTCAATTGCTTCGGAGTAATGATACGCTAAGTTAATACGATCGTTGTTGAATAGTTGATTGGACAGTCTATTTGTCGTTGTAAACCAGAATCAATACTGGCTTAAATTGAATTAAAACCACTTCATCTTGAGAAACCTTATCTTGGGTAGGTTATGCGCGGATAGATCTACTATGCATGGAAGTTTTTTCAAATTACATAGGCGTTGGTGGAATTGCTTGACAGTGATAAACTGGCATGCTATTATATACATTTAATTATATCTTCAAGTGCATTTATCCATTTAACAAAATAAATAGAAAATTAAAATTATTTCTGTAAAGAGTTACAATGCAATTGCCCGATTAGGTTATACATTCTGTCAGAATAATCATCATCATGCACAACCATACAAAAGATAATAGCAACTAATGTTTTCATTGTCATATAACCACATGAAGTGAAACAAAACAGCAAGAAAATGTTTATAAATAACAAAAATAATAATTTAGTTACTCATATTATTAGTGAGATTTAAGAAAGGGGGAGGCCCTAGTTACTATGAGTATATTTATCTAAATTACTCTCAGATGTGTGGCAAGTTTCGAGACAAGGCAACATAAGCAATACCGCTTCCTTGTGGATTTAACTTTATCACGTCATATATGTCACGTATATATATATATATATATATATATATATATATATACTATATATATAAACTTTTTATGAATGTGTTTTTCTTCCCTAATTAGACCTATACTGTGTAATGTTTCTTGAAAGATTGCTTTAATTGCGGTCCTGGATTAATTGAAATTACCTGATCTGCGTTTTGACCAACGCAGCTTTCATCGTTCCAGTAGTTTTCTATTTTCGAAATATTTCGGCCATACTACCGTAGGCCTTCATCAGTTGCATTTTGTTTCACAAGTTTAACAACTGCGCTTGCTTCATTTGTTTCGTTTGTTAAACTTGTGAAACAAATGCAACTGATGAACCTACGGTAAGTATGCGAAATATCTTGCAAAAATATACTGTGTAATGTTCGAAGGCTATGGACATAATAGAGTAGATATATATATATATATATATATATATATATATATATATATATATATATAATTCGTGTAATGTTATGATATAGATAATGCTGAAATGTGATTCAAATACACAATAGAAGTCTTTGTGCCAAAACCAATGGATTTGGATGAAAATAACACATTCTATTTATTGTTGCTTTCGTTATGTGATGATACTTCCTTCATCCCGATCGATAGCTCGCAATATATAGTTGAAGGGTATGGTCCATTTAGCGCAAACCAGATCCACTGAACTTCCGGATAAAATTTATCTTATTTTTGTCAGTTTATCTAAACTGACCGAAATTCAATTCACGAAAGGAGTAGAAAAATCCACATTTAAAAGAATTAATACAAATCTTTACATTCGTTATTTTTAATAGTAAATGCCTATTACTGTATGCCCAACTGCCAACTCTTTAATAAATAGGGTTTCCTGCCTGTGACGATAAACAATTGAATTAAAAATAAGTCATAACTAAAATGTAAACTACTTCTATGAGACAAAATCCGTGATATTTTGCTTAAATGTTGGCATTCACACATAACAGTCGTGATGGAGTGAACGTGCTATTAATAGCGGATTACTTACGTATTTTTCTTGGAAATCCAGTTCTTAGCAATCCTCAAATCGTATTAACAGAAAGTGTAATTTAAATTGATGCCGTTAATAACCTATTTTGTTTCAGTGGATTTGACTATTAAGCTTTTACCACGGAGGAAACATTTTATTGCCGACATTTCTGCTTCAAATTACGTAAGCAATTGCCAAGACAGACAGAAATATTCTCACACATAATAAATTTAATTTGAATAATGTTGCTTAGATAAGTGCTATAAATTACCCTAGCTAATCGACATTACTCAAATTTGCATTATTGTTGTCTTGGTTGTGTGAGAATACTTCTTTCCATAATACCCTTTCCATGTGCAACAATAAAAAGAAATTTAATCAGAAAGAAGAACCGTTTTTTCTCATATTCTTTTAGAGTATCCACAAATGAACATCTCTTTATATATAAATTGAAGGGCCAAACAACTTACGTTGGCAGATCGACCAGTCAGTTAATTACTCGAGTAAGAGAACATTGCAAATTGAACGCCTGTTTTCAAGTAAATGGTGAATACACACCTACACTTGCGTAACATAGTCGAAGCCTCACACGAATGTACCCCGGCCGTAGCATTTAAGGTATTTACTACATTTAATAACAGAGAGGAGTTAGTCACATACAAAGATTTATGGATAAACGGGCTGCAGCAGAAGAAGCATGTTCGGGCATTGAACAGGGTGGTTCAGTGTTTAGAGCACCAGATTCCGAAGCATACGTGCCCAGGTTCGAGCTCTGTCCGCGGCAAATTCTGGCCAGTACATGACGAGTTTTCAATACGGACGAAACATGTCTACTGGATGAATTGCCTTTTCTACACTATACACTTCTTAGTTTAAACTGACAAATGTAAGTAATTAATGGGTCAGGTACTTATATCAAGACCGCAACCTGGATTATAATAATTGTTATCACCGCACGAGCAACCAATTTACTAGCTAATTTTTCTTAAACTTTTCTGCCGGTGGAGCCTATATGGCATTTCATTAGATCTGAAGTTCCAACCAAACATCCCTAATCTGTTATTTTAGAGCAGACCACGTTGCATAGGGAAGTGGTATTGAAGTGAACAGTTATATAATTAAAAGAAGCAGACGTGCCCAGCACGCGGCAAATTCTGAGCAATACGTGACGAGCTCCCAGTAATGCGGATCCGGACCACTGTTTGAATTGCCTTTTCTACACTATACAATTCTTAGTTTATACTGACAGATGTAAGTAATTAATGGGTCAGGTGTTTATATCAAGTTCGCAACCTTTATTATAGTAAACTTGAGCTGAAGTTGATACACGCAGTTGATTGGTTGTCCTTTATTTCACTCTCTCTTATTTTGTTTTGCCTTTCTATTTATATATAAAGAGGCGTTCGTTTGTAGATACTTGACTAAAATATCAGAAAGAAACGGTTATTTTAACTGATAAAATTTCGTTTTTTTGTGCACATGTCAAGGGTACTGTGAATTTTATTAGGGCTCGCACTCCGAAAGAATACTTCTTTTACTAATACACAGTATTATCACGGCATAATATACTTTTGCGGACATACAGTATAACGTGACTTTTGTTGACCTGCTGAGTATAAACAGACTCTAACTGGGCTTTAGCGCCACCAGTATAGTCCGGCATATCGTAAAGTCACATGAAGAGTAAGGTGCTGTCTCCAATGCAAGATACTTGTTTTAGTTGGATGTTGGACGACATAGGTATGATCCGAAGTATTGGCGAAAAATGCTAGTTTGGCAGGCAAATATGCTTTTTTTCATCAACGAAGTTTTATCTAAAGGTTATATTTTCTGATTACAATTTCAGAAGAGTGTAGTTATTGATAGATAGACTGAATGTGTGTAATGTATTTAAAAATTTATTTAGATGCAAATAGTCGAGCTGAAGCGTGAAATTTGTTTGCTTCGCAACCAGCCATTCGATGCTGAAGCATGCCAGCAATCTACTTTACCTCCACAACTGGCTGCTGCAGTATCGGCCACCGCTGCGGTTACAGCAGCTCCTAGTAATGTCAGTAGTTCTGGATCTTTTAGCTCTGCGCCGCACAATGCACGTGTTCGTACAAAGTCGCCGCATTCTCTAGCATCATCTGGCAGTACTAGTAGTACTGCGGAAATTACTCGAAGCTTAAACTGTGGTACAAATTCTAGATCGCCTAAAACGAGCTCTTCGGGTATTGGAAATACTGCAAGTAGTTGTGCGGCAGTTATGCCACCGCACTGTTTTTGCACAAGTGGTGGACCAGTTCCATCGACAGCGTCAGGCCCCTGGAGCGAAATAGGACAACACAACAATATTACTAACATGGTTAATGGACATTTAACAACTTCTCGAAAATTTCCTTCATTTACTGCATCACATACTGTTTCAACAACGGTCATCGGGAGTTCAAACATATCTGTTGCTAAACAGTCCAATTGTCAGTTGGTGGATCTTCAGGAAATCTCATCTCATAGTAGTCGGATTGTCAGTTCTGATGCTGCTGGTGACCGTAGCTCTATTATTAATAGAGGAAGTGGTAGCAATAGTTCTAATAGTAGCAGCAGAACGTCTTCTGTTGGGCAGACTGAAGATTCATGTAACTATGGGTCTCATCATTTGTCTGATATTCAGCATAAATCAACAACGTACCCGTCTGCTGAGGAATTGTGTCATCATAGCCATCATCATTCTTCACACCACCATACTCATCAACTTCAACAATTAAATAATATTAACAATATCGACCATCTTCATCATCGTGGCGATCATCAGCCACTTCAAAATCATCAAAATAATTCTCCAGTTCTTTCGCATCACAGGCATAACAATTCTGATCTAACTGACACGAATTTTCAAAATCAAAACCAGCACCTGTCATTTGATCATGAACAAAATCTCAGTAATCAACAAATGCTACAGAGTACCCAACACTACCTCAGTTCACATTATTTGCATAATCCTATTCAGCAGCCTCATAATCCTCCTACGCATCAGCATCATTCTAGTCATAATCAACAACTAATAAATTATCAAAAGGAATACCCAATGACTTTGCTGTCGAACGATGAAATTCGTGCACAACAACACAACCGTCTTCACGACCTACAGGTTCAAAATCAAATTCAACCTCCTGAGTTGTCCTTTGACGGAAACTGTACCTCTGCAAAAACTATAGTTCATCTTGCAAACAAGAATAGCCCATCGTCTAACTGTAGTCCAACGGTAAACACGAGCGTTTGTACACCAATTTCGAACACCGTTCAGTCATCTTTCAACCAACTCAGCCCCAACTGTGATAGCACTGCTAGCGAGCTACCCAGTAGCAATTCTCTTAGTCAAGACTTATGTTTCTTGCCGTCAAAAATCGACGAGGAGACCGTAATGAATGGGTATCCTAAAGCCAACACTCCATCTGTTGGTGGATCACCAATTTTATCATCTACAACAATTATTGAAGATTTATCGAGAAGTGCGAAAAAAACCAAATTATTAACCAATTCTACAAAGCGCAAAATCCATAATTCTACCTCGAGTAAGTGTAGTTTTACAGGAATTAAACATTTTTAAAATTGTTTTCTGGTTTTAAAAAAACTGTTTTTGGCAGTTTTTATACTCCTCTACTACCGCGGAAAGTTAAGCCAGCTCCGTGAGCATCTTGGATTACTGATTCTCAGGCTGCAAGATTTGCGACAAGTTCTTAGCGATGTGGTATCGAATCGAGTTCAGTGGCGATCTTGTTACAAATGTCTAGTAGAATCGTCTTCGTAACTTTATTTTCTTTAGTAGGGCAAAGTTAGCTCCGAGATTTGGTTTGTTTATGGCGTGATACAGTGAAAGCCGCAAGGAAGCTGTATTGCTGAAGTCGCCTTGCCTGAATGCTAACTTGGCCGTAATATTGTTGTAGAGAGGTTTAATTTGCCTCATTTCTGTGAGTTATTCTGATAAATTGACTCATATTAACTAGGCATTCTTTCTCTCTCGTAGATGTCATAGTAGTTTTTCTAAAATATTATTTCTGTTCTTTTTTATATTTTTTCCACATTTTATGGTTATATGGCACTGAAACATTAGTCACTTTTGACTTTTGTATGGCTGGGCATGATGATGATGATGATAAAATAAGATGGTGTGTCATCCAATATTCCATAACTGGAGCATTTACACGCTGTGAATCTATCAACTGCCGTCCTGCTTTATTGTTAGTGGCCTATTTTTGATGACTTCCTTAGCAACATCGATGTAATCGGTATGGAGTTTGAGCAATAGTTGATTTGGACAGGTAAACTTTATATGAGAGGCATTTAAACAATGAAGTTTGGGAGGAATATATTTGCGTAGGTTGTCTGCACTTTCCACAGCCTTTTATGGAGGATGCATCTCTAGCCGATTCACAGCCAAATGTGACCTCCTAAAGCCTGGCTCGTTTTTAAACTGCCTTCAAGCTTTAAAAGTTTTCGTTTTGTAGATTTTGTCTTTGATGATATTCCATCCATGGTTGTTGAGCCCAGTCTGCCGCCAGCGCATGCCTCTACTTAACAGGAGGTCAGCCACATTCGGATCTTGAGCTGGACTTTGATGCCCGAGAGCGGTTTTTGTTGCATGCCTTGGGAAGTTTTTTTATAGTGACATTAGCTCAATCCTCTTACGACTCGTAGGCTTCACTAGCACATAACTTAAAATAGGAGAATTGTGAACTAGTATAGAGAAACGATGAAAGCAGAACTGTGCCTAATCTACAAGAAAAGACCGTACACAGCTACTAAACTAAAAAGCGCCACTATATCGGAATGATGTTCTGATGCTTCACTGTCGCCTAGCGATGCAGTTCATAGTTACCTGTGAGCTATACATTATTTATTACTTCTGCTAGAATATGATACTTATGTCGTTTTAGTATGACCACACTTCACAGTGAACGATTTGTTATTCTGTGACACAACTAGATATCTGCAACCAGTTTACCACAGAATACGATTCTGTACCACATCGCATAGGGTCTTCAACTGACATGTACGCAATTTTGGTGGATGCAAATGTACCATACTGCCAAACTTGATTGGGTAGGATTTCTATTGTTCTTCTCTACATTATAATCTGCCCAATGAGTGTTTATCGAATTTATATATGTATATATATATATATATATATATATATATGTGTGTGTGTGTAAGAACAAAACAACGTACTCCATGGAATAAAATTTATTAATAAATCTTATTTCTACCAGTATCTACAGCCATTGTTCTCGATTCGTTAGTATATTCGTTCATCCAATCCCACTGTAAATTTGTCGTGACCAATCTCCTCTTCGTTATGTAAGCCTTTGTTTTTCGCAGGATTTGTTCATCGGACAACATTGAAGTAGAGCTAAATTTGTTTCGCGAAGCGTTTAGAAATAATGTCTATCCAGACTGGTTCATCGAATACAACTTGAGGCAACGCAACAAAATCGAGGCCAATTTGGAGGAAAACAAAACTCCCCAGAGAGTAACGCTTAGTGTTCCCTTTGAAGGTGATCTTCCAGCGGAAATCTTCAAACGAAAAGTAATTCAAGCGACTAAAACACAGTTTCCATCAATACAGGTGAGAGTGGTGTTCAACACAACAAAACTGATACGCACGAATGAAAAAGATAGCCTCTCTGTGACGTAAACACCTTTGTCTATATACAAATTTCAATGTACCTGCAACGCTCAGTACATCGGCAGATCAAAAAAGAGGCTCGAATTTAGAATAAATCAGCATCTCCCTCAAAAACTATTAAAGAGGGGTGCAGCTCCTGCACAAAAATCAGCAATTTGCGAGCATGTACTACTCACAGGTCATGTTGTTAGTAGTAACAATTTTTCAGTTCTCTACAAGGCAAAAACAGAGAAAATGCTTCTGGCTTTTGAAGCTATTGCAATTAATAAGCTGAAGCCCTGCTTAAACGTGCAGAAAATAATTCAAAAAGAAATTAAATTGGACTGGAACAAAGACATAACCGACATGCCTTTAAAAATAGCCAACGCTTCGCAAAATACGACACATACATCAATTACGGACGCAATTACAATGAAAGCGATGACACACCAAATGACGTTACGCAAAAGGAGTGGTCTAAATTGTGCAAAAGTAGTGGTCTAAATTGCGATAAACAAAGGATAACATATCGAAGAGGAGATTGGTTACGACAAATGTACAGTGGGATTGGATGAACGAATATACTAACGAATCCAGAACAATGGCTGTAGATACTGGTAGAAATAAGATTTATTAATAAATGTTATTCCATGGAGTACGTTGTTTTGTTCTTACATTTTAAAAAATGGTGAAAATAGAAACGATCAATATATATATATATATATATATATATATATATATATATATATATATATATTTATATATATATATATATATATATATATATATATATATATATATATATATATATATATATATATAGTTCTATTGATGGTTTCCTATAACGAGACGTTTCTGAGATTATTCAACCTACTAGTTGATACCAGCGATTTATGGATGCGCAAAAATTTAACTAGCTATGATTTATTTATAATAAAGCAGCATAACGGCAATCACTGTGTTGTATATTTAGAGAACGTGCATGTATACATTATGTGGATTGTGATATAATTTTTGCATTTAGTACTGATTCAGCATATTTTTGTTAAAGCGAATAATTGCATTTGGAATGTTTACATTTGCTCGTACTCATACTTCAATCAACTTAGCCAATTTGTCAAATTATGGTTCTATCCATAAGTGGGACGTTTGATCAGTTTGCATTAGTGTTTATCTAGTCAGCACAATGCTGGTAAAACATCTGGACAGAGTTTTGTCGTTCAGTGTAAATTTGATTGCAGTACTAAATATTGGTGTGCTAGTTGTCTTCATTCGTGCATTATTCAAATGCAAACGTCAGTGCAACGCTTTTGAATTTGAACCTTCTACTGATTGGTTTGCGTTTTGTCGAAAAATAACTATAAGATAAATTTTGCATTCACTGTTAAATGTAAGGTAATCGCTATAACACAAACGTGTGAAAATTCGCCACCGAGTGGTGTTTCTATAAACAACTAGGAAAGTGGAGTTTAAATCTTTTCTATATTTAATTTTTTTACTCTGTAATAAATATTTCACTCTCATGACCAGGGTACCGTAACTAGCCGTACTGACAGCGTTATTGAAACCACACTATGGTTCTCCAAACGGATCTGTCAATGACTGCCGTCATTCAGTGTGACGGCTTGCGCTAGCTTCAGAATAATTAAGGAGGAATTCGAGTTGAAATGCTTTACCCTTAGAACCAGGATTCATTTTGCGTATGTGATGAGTTTTCAATAAGGATAAAACCGGTCTACTGAATGAATTGCCCTTACCAAACTACACAGTAATTGGTTTATACTGAGAAATGTATGTACATAATGGGTCAGGTGTTTATATCAAGATGGTAACCTTGTTTAAAAGTAATTGTTATCATCGCTCGCGCAACCAATGCTCGATTAAGAGTAGTAAATGTTTGTCACGAAGAGCCACCAGAGTTAGAAATACGAGATGCATTCCTATCTCTTAAACGTGGTTAAGCCGCAGGCCCTGACGGTTTGCTGCCGGGATTATTTAAGGATGGTGGCGATATAATTTCGTGAGCGTTGAAAAAAAATTTTTCATTCTGTTTTGAAAGAATCAACCATCATTCCTATCTTCAAAAAAGACAATCGTAATTCGTGTGATAAACATCCTGGTATAAGCTTGACTTCAGTAGGGTCTAGGCTATTTGCTTCGATCATCCTATGTCGTTTTAGTGCTTCACGTGAATCATGCTTGCAAAGAACTGGCCGGATTCCGCTCAGGACGAGGTTGTACAGATAATATTTTTACGTCAAAGCAAGTTATTGACCAACGACATTTATATCGCCGTTCCACAATGGCCATCTTTCTTGAATTCAAGGGTGCATTTGACTTGGTGGATCGCAATTTTCTATTCGATATTCTGTCGGAAAGTAGTGTGCCGACAAAATATTTTAATATTATACGCATCCTCTACACGAATAATACTTGTCACATTAGGGCCTACAACGAATTAACGTTGCAACCAACAGTAGTGGTTGTCAAGGCTGTCCTCTTTCCTTCTGTTTGTTTAATTTTGTATTTGATGCTATTATGAGCAACTCACTTCCGCACATTCAGGATGCAAGTGCCGAAGTTCGCCTGGGCGGTAAACTAGTCGATCTTGACTATGCAGGCGATATCGTACTATTCTACAGTGGAAGTTTTGCTCAGGCTAACTTGAATAGATTAGCAAACGTTGTTCCGTCTTTCGGTATGAAATTCGCACCCTGTGAATATAAGAGCCTATTAAAAGGTCATCCAACACTCACTCCAACTCTGCGTGGGCAGAATGTAGGTCTAGACACTAATGTCTAATGATTCAATCCCGTATAATCATAAAAATAGAAACAAAAAGAAATTTTTAAAAGTAACGACAAAAATACTAATTTAGGCACTCAGATTAGTTGTGAAATTTACGAGTGAGGGAATACCTAATTATTATGAGTATATTGACCTAGATAACTCACAGAAGTGAGGAAAACTAAATCTCTACAATTATGGCCAAGTCAGCTGTAAGGCAAGGTAACATCCACAATAAGGCCTCCTTACTGGTTTGACAGTATCACATTATATACAAAACCAAACCTCGCAGCTAACTCTGCCTACTAAGAATAGAAAGTTACGAAGATGATTCTACTAGAAATCTGCACCAAGATCGCCACTGATGAGTCTCTAGTAAGTACGAAACAAGTTTACACGAGATTATACTTTCCGTTCATGCTGCCTTTGGTTTATCCTTCTGGTCATATTTGAATTAATTTATTACTAGGTGCGCAACAATTAATACACAATTATTATAATCAAGGTTGCGGTCTTGATATAAACACCTGACCCATTAATTACTTACATATGTCAGTATAAACTAAGAACTGTATAGTGTAGAAAAGGCAATTCATCCAATAGACACACAAGTTCATATATATATATATATATATATATATATATATATATATATATATATATATCTAACTGTATGTTTGAATGTATGTATGCATGCATATATTTATTTCATGTATGTATATATGCATTTATGCATGTATCTATGTGTGTATGTATGTATTTATGATGTCTGCACGTACATATGTATATATGTTTGTATGTATGTATTTATGTGTGCATGCATGTATGTATTTTTGTTTATATTCCTGTATGTATGTATATAGGCATGCATTTATGTAAATATTCATGCATATATGTATATACATTTATGCATATACATGTATGTATGCCGACCTGAATATCTCTATGTATTTATATATGTATGTATTTATATATGCATGTGTGTATGTATTAATGCGTATATGCCTGCCTGTATTCATGTAGACAAGCTTTTATGTAAGTATGAATACGTGTATATATTTACGAATGTATACAATTATGTTTGTTTCTAAGTATGTACGTATGCATTTCTTGCATGTATGTATATATAAATATATATATATATATATATATATATATATATATATATTTATTTATTTATTTTATTCCATGTTTTCATGTATGTTTGTGAATTTATGTGCATATATGTGTCTAAATTTGCTTGTGGACGCTCTTATATATTTCCTAAATGTTTTTCATTCTATTAATGTGTAGGTGTCGTTGGAAGTTGTTCCTCATCACCCAATCCGTTTACACAATCAACAAGTGCATTGCCATCTTTTACCTCAGCTGGCGATATAGTGCCTTGTGGCAACGTGTCTGGACACATTACCAGGGAAACGAATTTATCTTCGTCACAATGTGTCGATAATTGTTCGTCATATTGTAGCTTAGGCCATAAACGGCCACATGTTTCAATTTTGCATACTAATTCATGTTCTGATGTAGCTGAAAACCTGTCATCTAAAAGGCCGCATTGTGATGCAGACATTGAGAACACCACTTTCTTCTCACTGTACTAAGTCTAATGTAACCTAATTGAATTTCAGTCAAAAGATTTATGCGTGATTCATTTGAGTAACATTGGTGAACCTTTTCTGTCTATTGAGCTGTCAGATGAATCGCGTTCGACCTTGTTGATTCGATTTTATCAGATCAATAAAAACTATAATTCGACACAAATCGGTTGAAAATGGCCCAATAATTCTGTTACGACATTTAGTTATGCAGATGGCAATCCATCTACTACAGTATTGGCAAACGATAACTCATTAACAACTCAAAATCAAAGTCGCACTACCAGAGCTTCTGACAGTGCAGCTAAGCCTAACGCTGTTTCTACTGCGTCTACCGCTCCTATAAATGTCATTATTAAGCTCCAAATGGCGATGAAAATTCTCCGTTTACTGCTTTCGTTATTAGCTTTATTCGTAATAGGTTAGTTATATAAATGACAGCTCTATCATTGATTGTTTCATTACTGATGATATAATTAATAGCACATATGCTTCCTCTGTTGCTCTCTTTAGATATTCTTCTAGATTTTGCCAAAGTAGCCCTGATAAGTCACTTTACACTAAATATTTAAAATCCTAGGTCTCGAGACCGAATAGTTACATAGATATATTTTTCTTTCGACGAAACTAGTTTTGAAGCATAACAGACATTGGCGAATGAGTGGCAGCTCACATCAAACAGATAAAGCTGATGGTCTCGTACAGTGGGCATCGGTTGATAAAATTTCCAGCGCTAGCTTTGAACACGTGCCTGTCGTTGTACGTTGAATCGGATAGCTAACATTGTAGGCATATTGCCTTTATTATAATTGGATGTAGACCTTAGTTACCTGATCTGCGTTTTGACTAACGCAGCTTTCATTGTTCCAGTAATTTTCTTTTTCTATGATATTTCGATCTTCGGTAATGAAGATCGAAATATCATAGAAAAAGAAAATTACTGGAACAATGAAAGCTGCGTTAGTCAAAACGCAGATCGGGTAATTACAATTATTCCAGTTGCACATCAAGGAAACTCTTTCAAGAAACATTTAACATAGACCTTAGTTGTCGGAAATTTTATTACCCAATAATTTTAATAGGTGTATCCCATTTATTGTCGACAAATTCGTCAACACAACGAAACTACCTTCAATTTACACGTAGAGATGCATTTTATACGTCTATTCTGGTCATCATAGCACAACTACAGATTTAGTTACTAGGTGAACTGGGAAATGATTAAATAATGTTTTGAAAATCAGATGCCGTTCCCACTCCTAGTAGACTCATAAATTGTACTTAACCCGAATTTTGTGCTGGGCTAATGATCAAGAAATGTGGAAAGTCGTCAGTAACTTTGATTTTACGACAGGGTGGCTAAGTGGTTAGAGCGCCAAATTTCGAAGCAGACATGCTCAGGTTCGAACCCTATCCGCAGTCAATTCTGGCCAGTACGTGATGAGTTCCTAATAAGAACGAAACCGGTCTACACGATGAATTGCTTTTCCCACACTATACAGTACTTTGTTTATACTGACAAATATACGTACATAATGGAGCAAGTGCTTATTTCTAGATCGCAATCTTGATTAAAAGTAAATTTGATTGACTGATTTTTCTTTGTCGATTAAATAATGGATTAATGGTCATCTGAACTTCCTAAACTTGGTTTGAATAAATAAATAAATAGATTTTGCATATTATATATATATATATATATATATATATATATATTTAAATTATTGTGAATTTAATTATTATCTAGGAAATATATATATATGCATGTATGTATTTATGTATGTATGTATGTATATAATTTGTGCCTTTTTTGATGAGTCGAACTTTCCTTTGATGTCATTTCGTATGTGAATAATTTTATTAGCCGTCTTTATTAATGGAGGTGATGTAGCTTATTCTTGATCCTTCCATTCTACGAAATATCTGGGGACTTTAGCATACATATATTTGATCTTAAATCATAATGCGATTGTTGATATTGCTGTTCGTAATGGTGTTGAAATTGTTGTTAATATAGCGGCGATTGTAACTAATTAGATATGTTAAGATTATGGCCAGATAAAATTGTATATCTTTAGTATGATTTTTGTTTCGATTTTCTGCTTATCCTTCTTTAATTATTACTAAGGCTCTGAATGAGAATCGGCTGTTCTACCGTAGCTTTCTGCAGTATGTGTAAGTGATGCAAGTGCTCAGTTATGATTGAATTTCCGCCTGATGAGATTCCATTTGGTATGAGCTTCTTCGGTTGAGAATGAGCCCACCAGTTCTACATGGCCGCTTCATCAATGTTTGAGAAGGCCATTTACATATCCTACTCTCCAGGCCACTGATGCTTCTATGGTCAATGGCTTGAACCGCAGTAGAGTAAGACTAACCATCTCTTGGCCGGATTCTGTTCTCCGCGTTATTGGCCACTTTATCACAATGTAGCGTGCTTTCTGTCAAAGATACATATGAGCGAGCAAAAATCTTAGTAAGTTTAGCAGAAAGTAGGATAATGTGGAGAGGTTTGGTCAATTTCGCTTTATTGGCATAGGCTTTTATGAAACTCACCTTGCGGGAGATCTAGATATCCGTTTATGCCTTTGTATAAATATGGTAAATAATGATTTATGTTTGTCATCAATTGCTTTTGACGTCATTCTGTTTGCTGGATGTTGTGTACATGTGTAAGTTGTAAACTATCGAAGATTGTACTACTGATGTCTGTTGTTCTGTTGCGTCTGTTCTCAATCCTATATATGTTATAAACGATGGCAATGCTACTATGCTGTGCGTTATTATTTTTTTTTTAAATTATGAAATGACATATTTTATGACATTTATTGTATGGCTGTTTATGGATTCTGCCATTTATTATTAGAAAGGGTAAGGCATTTGACTGAATATTATTTGAAGAATTGCGAAGCACGAGCGTCAAAGTGATGGATACCACGATTTGCGATGGTGGGTTGTCGCTCTGCACTATCAGTTTCACAAAGATCCGATTGATTTCCATTTCTAAGTACGCAATGCGTTCGTCTTCGTTGTGGCTGGGTGCTGAATCGACTTTTGAAGGCTTCAAAATCGTTCATAATAACAACCGTAAATGAGGTACAATCTATTCTTCATTTACTGGCAACATTTTGATTCCGGACTCATCATCAGGCCTCTAATCGCACATTCACAGTAAGATACTCACAAAAGCAGATATAAGCAATCCCAGTCGCACAAATGATTTTGCCTCTTTTGTGATTGGATTGATACAAGATGTTTTGCGTTTATATCTACATTATAGATTTCAGATTATATGGACATTTCGGCTAAAGATTCGTGGATTGAGAATTTTTGGTACAACATAATTTGTTGACCACTATATACTTGAAGTTGGCGTTATGGATTGTGCGCCCTTATGACTAATTTGGGTGATCTGGCTTAGTTTTTTGTATTTAGATATTTTCTCTCCTTGTACGTATCTGTAATTAAACTAATATAAGTTGGGCGGTCGGTGATACAATTTATTTAAGTCATGGTTACAATCTTAATATAAACACCAGTCATAATATGTACATACATTTGTCAGTATAAACTATGCACTGTATAATGTAGAAAAGGCAATTCATCCAGTATAGACCGGTTGCGTCATTATTAAGAACTCTTCGCGTACTATCCAAAATTTGCCATGGAAATGGATTGAACCTGTCCACGTCTGCTTCAGAGACTGACTAACAACTGAGCCACATTGACGCACACTGCATATAATTTTCAGTGAAAGACTAACTAATGTTTCTGGGTTAGTCTTTCCTTTAGGTGGAGCCTATCTGGTATCTCTTTAAATCTAAATTTCCAACTAACCACCCCAAATATGTTCTTATAGAACAGAAACTACGCTACTTGGGGAATTGGTATTGAATTGACCATTTTGATATAATTAAATTAACATTGAGCGAACAGGTTCGAGCCCTGTCCGCGGCAAATTCTGGCGAGTACCTGACTAGTTCCTAATAAGGACGAAACCAGTCTACTGAATGAATTGCCTTTTCTACACTATACAGTTCGTAGTGTATACTGACATATGTAAGCAATTAATGGGAAAGTTTGGTCTAGGTGAACGCTGCGAGAACGGAGCACGACTTATCAGCTTTGCAGATGTCAACCATATGTGCGTTACCAATACGCGTTTCCAACACCCTCGGAAGCATTTGCTCACCTGGTATTCAAACGATGGTCACACAGCCAATCAGATCGACTACATTCTGGTACGGTCGCGTTCGATGTCTTCTGTCGAAGATTGCAGGTCATACCGAGGAGCTGAAACAGGCAACCGAGGAGGGTCCGACCACACTCTAGTACGTGCCAAATTGAGGCTTCATCTCAAGTCCCGACGGCGCCGTCAACCTACGAGACGCCTGAATGTTGCAACCCTAACGGACCCATCCCGTTGTACAGCACTATCTGCCTCAATCACTGCAAAGTTGACTTCCGCTGACGATGGAACTCATGCCGTAGATAAAACCAATGTGGAGCATCAATGGAATAACTTGAAACTCTCTACTCAGCAAGCTGCGCTTGAAACGCTCGGAACCATCAAAAGTCACCATAAAGACTGGATCTCTGAACGCACGATACGGGCGTCACAAAAAGCAAGAGATGCCCGGATGAATAACGCGCCTAATTATCGCCACCTGAGACGTGAAACCACGAGGTCTGCTCGGGCTGACCGTAAGCAGTACTGGGATGAAATGGCTTCCGCCATGGAATCGGCTGCAAACGTCGATGATTTCGGGGGTCTCTTCCGTCTTATACGTAAAGCATCCGGTAAGCGCAATGCAGAGACAATTCTACGCAGCGCAACAGGAGACTTGATTTCTGATGTCAATGGCAAAATCGCAAGATGGGTTGAACATTTTTCGCAGTTATTGAACCGACCATACAGTGGCCGATCCCCACCGCAACCACCTACAACATCTACACCCAGCTACGACGTGGACTGCTCTTCCCCAACTGAGGCTGAGATCGCTACGACCATCCAGCGCATGAAGAACAAGAAATCCCCCGGTGAAGATGGAATACCTGCGGAGATCTACAAGGCCTGTATAGGCACACTACTGCCATCAATCCATCGACTGTTCTCTTCTATCTGGGAACAGGAAGCATGCCCGTCAGACTTCGGAATGTCAATCCTGCTACCGTTTCCCAAAAAGGGTGATAGATCAAGGTGCGAAAACTACCGTGGTATCAGTCTTCTCAACACCGCATCCAAGCTGTTGGCGTCGATTCTATTGAACCGCTTCTGTAATGAGCGGCATGCCCGTACCCGTCCCAATCAGGGTGGATTCCGCCCAGGCAAAGGCTGTGTTGATCAGATCTTTACATTACGGCGAGTTTTGGAACATCGCAACGAATTTCAACAACCAACCGTCGCTTGTTTTATTGATTTCCGAGCTGCTTTTGACTCTGTTGATCGCGACTCCCTATGGAACATCATACTGCTCGACGGAATGCCCATAAAACTCGTCAATCTGATCAAGGCCTACTATGCAGCCACCAAAGCCAGAGTACGTGTTTACGGAGAAGAATCGGATGAATTCAGTCTGCGCACTGGGGTTCGACAAGGATGTCCCTTGTCACCCATATTGTTCAATTATGCGGTTGACTGGATTCTGAGCAACGCGCTAACTGGGTTCCGAGGCGTTCAAGTATCAAATAACCTATGGCTAACGGATGTTGATTACGCAGACGATGTTGTTCTCCTTGCTGACAGCTTTGGGAGCATGCAAACCGTTTTGGATCAAGTGGCCCAGTTTTCATCAGCCGTTGGTCTGGAAATCAATGCCGACAAAACGAAAGCCTTCGCCATCGGTGTATCTTCATCTGATGAGCAGCTCATGGTGTACGACAGCCCAATCGAAACAATCGACGAATTTACGTACCTTGGCTCAAAAATACTTCCAACTGGTCAAGCAAAGAATGAAGTCCGAACACGCATCGACCGTGCCAGACTTGCTTTCTTACAATTGAAGAACTCACTTTGGAGAAGAAGTGAAATCAGCCTCAAAACGAAAATCCGAGTCTACCAGGTCACTGTTCGCCCTGTGCTACTGTATGGCTGTGAGACTTGGCCATTACGTTCTGAGGACTCCAAAAAGCTTGAAGTATTCGACCATTGGTGCCTTAGGTACATCACAAAGACAAAATGGATGGACCGGGTGTCGAACGCATCTGTTCGTCACCAATGCGGGGACATCATGCAACTATCCGTCTGGATCCAACATCGTCGACTTCAATGGTTCGGGCACGTACTACGCAAACCCGAAGACGAACTGGTACGGCAGGTGATGAACCCAGGTCAATGTGCAAACTGGCGCCGCCGCCGAGGTGGGCAACTGAAGACATGGCTTGCAACAATCAAATCGGACATGGAACTCCTAGGTTTACGCAATGTTTATGGTCCGCGTCACTGGGAGCGTCATTCGCCCTCTTTATGTGCCGAAATGGCTGCCAACCGCCCGGTTTGGAGGGGTCTAATTCGGGATATCAATGGAGCCGGTTTATCCTCTAAAAGGAGTCA
Organism: Eudiplozoon nipponicum; assembly: GCA_029291075.1. Classification (NCBI taxonomy): domain Eukaryota; kingdom Metazoa; phylum Platyhelminthes; class Monogenea; order Mazocraeidea; family Diplozoidae; genus Eudiplozoon; species Eudiplozoon nipponicum. The sequence goes on along the minus strand of JAQBSW010001907.1, from coordinate 51,566 downwards.
GCCGCAGTAAAGTAAAGTAAAAAGTAATTAATGGTTCAGGTGCTTATATCAAGATCGCAACCTTGATTAGAATAAATCGATATTGGTTGCACAGGTGGTGATAACAATCCTTTAAATTAAGCTTGCGATCTTGATATAAACATCTGTCCCATTATGTAAATACATTTGTCGATAATCAAAATAAAATAACCGGCTATCTCCACTCCAGGAGTGTTGCGGTGATCTAAGCGAAGATGGCTTTAACAGCATAGTTAGACAGAGTTAGAGCAATGGCATATCATTGTCGTGCGCTTCAGCCAACTGAAAACTATTCCGAGAGCCCCTTACTGGTGCGAATACATGTTGATGAATCATTATAACTGGCATCGGGCAATCGAAAATTGTGGTCAGGATGTTATCATTAAGCATATCTCGCGATAAACGTTTACGTGAGACGAAATGGAATGCGTAAATCTCCTTGTATCTAACGAGTCGCTATGTTGTGCGATTGGTTTGATGCAAGAGGTTTTGTGTATATATCTACTTTATATTTGTCAGATTATGTGGAAAAGTCGGCAAAATATTCGTGGAATGCGAACTTCTGGTGTAACCGTATATGTAGACCACTAAACACTTGAAGTTTGTGTTATAGTTTGTGTATCCTTATGACTAATTCATCTGATATGGTAGTGCTTTTGCGAATTTAGAGATTGTTGATGACGGATTCAACAGACACTGACACAGCCCATAATTATGAATAGGCAACTTAGTATTCTTTTACAGTTTACACCTAACTAGCAATATCATGGCTAAATGACAGCGAGGCATCAGCATTTTATGTTGCCTATTGAGGTTTCGATTTTGGATTGCTCGTGTGTCATATTCATTAATAACCTTTCCTGTTTTACATTTTTCCCGAAACATGTTGTGTTTCTGAAACTTGCTTAACAATTTGTATAACCGAATTAACTTTCGTAATTGTTTATTAATAATAAGGCGGGGAGAATGAGCAGTGTTTATTATTAGACTTCAATGTTTTAAATTAATTGTCAATTCATATAATGGTATATTCAGTGTACATATAGTGTTAGGAAGTCTTTGTTTGCGCCCGTGCTTACATCGTATCTGCTGTGCTAGCTGATCTTCCTACCTCACCAGTGGTCTCAGTCTCTCAGACATTTCTTTAGATTTTCAAGGTTTGTATGAAGTGTTATCGCCTGCGTCTTGATGCACAATTCAGTCGAAACTTTGCAGGTGTCTCTGCAGCACTCCTGAACTTGTAGAGGTGTGGCGATGACCAGCCTGCTTGTCTCGATTACAATGATTGTACAAGCACAGTCAATTTGTACAGGAAATTGCCATACACAACTACTTGGGTAGTGTACGGCCGTCACGACCAGCATTTAACCAAAATTGACGAGTTTGTTCCGAATTGTCTAGTTGACATTCGTCCAAATAATCGTCTGTCTACGTCCCTGTTGATACACATCCAACTGGGTTCTGTCAAAGATTGCGGCAATGTAAGTAATGATGCTGTCGCGTTCTGCAATTCTGGAAAATCGCCCAAGAGCTGCTTTTACTTTTAAAAAGACACACAAATTTCATTTTCTATAGTTGCTCCGTTTCTATGCTACTGAATTCTTGGAGACGGTCTAGTCAAGCAACCATCGTCAGTTGAGTTAATATTACTTCTCTTGTACATGTTTGCAGTCATTGTAAACTGAGAGCACCGAGAAATTAATCATGAACAAAATTCATTTTTTGACTTTGTCCATCTAACCACTCTTCGCTTAATTATCTCTGCCGCAGTTGGCTACGAAACATTGATTTCGTTGGCTGATGCACGCTGTGAATGCGGCTTAGGCAGTATTTCCTCCAGACGTTCCTGAGTATGTAAATTAAATTAAAAATAAGTCGTGTGTTGATGCGTACATTGATTATAAATAAAGTATGCTACCTTATTTTCACCAGAACTCTTGTTTTTAAAAGGAAAAAGCGAGAAAGCTTTACGCACAGTGGAAGCCATTTTATGCAATATCTTTAAAGCTCAGCAATATAATTAAAATAAGTAGGTACGTGTTTGAATATTAACTGGTAAATTGTATGTGCGTGTGTGTGCGTTTCTCAGAATGTGAGTTTCCTGATTCCTGTTTGTCGTTGTATATTGTTTATATTTAATCAAACTTAAACACCTTGCTGTCAAAAATTTGATTATATAAAGTATCAGAAAGCACAGTGTAGTTGATTTCTGGCGAACAGAAAATTACCTTTTAAACCGTGTTGATTAAACCTGCTTTGTAACGAAATTATAATTATAGATTTTTCCGTTTGATCTTTTAAATTTAGTTTATTTAAGAAAATTTACCTGACACTTTGCTTCTTGCAACTTTACCTTCCGTGAAGTCATGCAAGGGCTAAGGCTCTCAATGCCGCGTTTTGCGTACGCGGGTAATAGCTGTACACGGGCAGTTACACAAAGATCCGATTTTTCACAATTTCCAATTTTGTTTTGTCTTTGATCGGGTTGACTCATTTTTACTTCAACTGGAAATGCGGTTCTATCACATCTTTGTTTACTGGCGACGTTTCGGTGCCTACTTTCCAGCACCATCATCAGGCAACACAACACTAACAATCTGCATCTTCTTCCGCTTGTACTGATTCATAAGTGTGACCACTGTCGCATCATATTTGATCCCTAGTTTTTGAAGTTAATATTTGCGGTGTGTAAGCATTCAGGGTCTCAATGCCGCGTTTTGCGTACGGGGTAATAGCTGTACACGGGCAGTTACACAAAGATCCGATTTTTCACAATTTCCAATTTGTTTTGTCTTTGATCGGGTTGACTCATTTTTACTTCAACTGGAAATGCGGTTCTATCACATCTTTGTTTACTGGCGACGTTTCGGTGCCTACTTTCCAGCACCATCATCAGGCAACACAACACTAACAATCTGCATCTTCTTCCGCTTGCACTGATTCATAAGTGTGACCACTGTCGCATCATATTTGATCCTCAAGTAGTTTTTGAAGTTAATATTTTGCGGTGTGTAAGCATTCAGGGTCTCAATGCCGCGTTTTGCGTACGCGGGTAATAGCTGTACACGGGCAGTTACACAAAGATCCGATTTTTCACAATTTCCAATTTTGTTTTGTCCTTTATCGGGTTGACTCATTTTTACTTCAACTGGAAATGCGGTTCTATCACATCTTTGTTCACTGGCGACGTTTCGGTGCCTACTTTCCAGCACCATCATCAGGCAACACAACACTAACAATCTGCATCTTCTTCCGCTTGTACTGATTCATAAGTGTGACCACTGTCGCATCATATTTGATCCTCAAGTAATTTTTGAAGTTGATATTTTGCGGTGTGTAAGCATTCAGGGTCTCAATGCCGCGTTTTGCGTACGCGGGTAATAGCTGTACACGGGCAGTTACAAAAAGATCCGATTTTTCACAATTTCCAATCTCTGTTTACTGGCGACGTTTCGGTGCCAACTTTCCAGCACCATCATCAGGAAACATAGTACAATTATTACAATAGCATATTTAAGCAAATGTGGTAACCTCGTTCCAAAACCATTCTATTTATATATATTTGACTCAACACTATTTTTAATCATACATGACATGTATTTTATATATTGATATAAGGTGTGACTAACGTAATAAATAAATATATAATAAGAATAGAAATTATTCATGTTTAATAATTATCAATGGTCCTTTTTTCTCTCTATCTCTATTATATATATATATATATATATATAAAGGTGTTACGATATTATATTTAGATATATATGTATATAGATATAATGAATTATTTTAGTCATATGAGCAAATATTCTTATGCAATTATTTCCAATAGTTGATTAACTTCGCATTGTGCTTACGATTAGTTTTTTGAAAAACGTTAGTTGTCCAGACTATCTCTATCTTTCTCTCTTTAATCGTTCACCTAAGCGTCGCTATAACATTCACTCTCCATCCATCTACGTAACTTGCTGCTCCATATTTGAACTAATTTGTTGCTATGTGCGCAATACCTCACACACCATTGTATACATTAGAGTTCCCGGCTTTAAATAAAATACAGTATATGATAGTCAAGGTTTTAGTTTTAGCATTTTTAAATTTTGATTACCGTGACATAGTAGCAATACAGTTATAACAAATAACAAAAGGTTCGATACTGTCTCTCTCCCCTAAAATATTCTGCATACGAGATGAGATGATGTATAGGTGAGGTAATGATTGGTCTGCTAATTATAAAAAGTTATATATTGAGTTTAGTTACTGAGACAAATTCTATGATTAAAATAGTGTTGAGTCAAATATATATAAATAGAATGGTTTTGGAACGAGGTTACCACATTTGCTTAAATCTGCTATTGTGATCAGTGTTGTGTTGCCTGCTGATGATGCTGGAAAGTAGGCACCGAAACGTCGCCAGTAAACAAAGATGTGATAGAACCGCATTTCCAGTTGAAGTAAAAATGAGTCAACCCGATCAAAGACAAAACAAAATTGGAAATTGTGAAAAATCGGATCCTTGTGTAACTGCCCGTATACAGCTATTACCCGCGTACGCAAAACGCGACATTGAGAACCCTGAATGCTTACACACCGCAAAATATTAACCTCAAGGACTAAGGCTGCCTATTTTAAATGATGTACTTTATTTCATATATTCATCAGGTGCCAATATTTTAATTTTTGTTATTCTATTATTTCTTTACTTTCGGTTGCAGGTGACAGTGAATATGCTGGAATTCAGATACCTACAAATTCGGTAAGCTGAATTCAGTTTGTTAAGAAGGGAGTACACTTGCCAAAATCAAGCGCAAAGAAATCTTTTTCACAACATATCCTAATGTTTGTTAATCTGACTTTGTCTCAGACTAAATGGACTCGTTCACTTAATCAATAATGGTATTGATTTTTAAAATTATTTTCGTACTCCCATTTACACATGTATTATATAAATTATGCAAAATCATCCTTAATTTAACCTGCTCATTAGCGTTCTTTGCTATGCGAGCTTTAAAATTTATAGTACCCTTATGTGCATGTCAAATACAGGAACCGTTTCATTCTAACTTCCCCTCAAGTATCTACAATGATCATATATGTATTGAAAGGGAAATCAGGCATAAAATAAAAATAGTGAGAGAAAATGTGTGTGTGTGTGTGTGTGTGTGTGTGTGAAATATGACCACGATAAATCATTTGTGCATCACCTCCAGTTCAGGCTCACTGACCTAACATGCCTTTTATGCTGTTTTAATTCAATCTGCAATTGTTTGTAGATTATATATAAATTTTAAAAGTTAGATTATGATGTCATTGGTTATAAAAGTTTGAATTGGTGAAATTGTTGATATTATCTTTCCGTTTCCAAGTCATAATCTTTTGAACTATCCATCTATCTCTAATCGCAGCGGATACTTTCCTACGTCATCTTGAGAACATATCACGAAAGAGGAACACTTAAATCTTTAAAATATATACGGTACGTTGATGACAATTTCCTTGTTCTTAAAAACAGGCTGAAGTCACGAGCACTCTTTCAACGTTCGAGCTGAATATGGTGTCAACCCTGACGATTGGACTGGAAATGAATTCCAGAAAATTCTGAAAATCTTTATTACAATTCATTTACGGATAATCATTGTAAGAACGGCTTCATAGTTACGGAACCAGTGAAAACCCATTAATCAATTAAAAAAACAAGCTTTGCACGTGGAAATGTAAAGGATTCAAGTTTTTACCGACCTACGAGTGCTATCAATTTTCCGGCAACCGTCAATTGTAGTATCAAGTATGTATTAGGTTTTGCGAACCTAGTAACAAATTAGTTCAGTTGTGACCAGAAGGATAAACCAAAGGCAGCATGAATGGAAAGTATAATCTCATGCACATTCGTTTCGTGCTTACTGACGACTCATCAGTTATGTTAGCTTCACTATTACAGGTTTACACATTCGTCTAGGAGATTGTACCGTCCTATTATTCCACATTCTTCTACCAAATATATAGTGGTTAAAGGGCGTAATACCGGCTCCTACTGATGAGTCGCCAGTAAGCACGAAACGAATGTGCATGAGATTATACTTTCCGTTCATGCTGCCTTTGGTTTATCCTTCTGGTCACAACTGAACTAATTTGTTACTAGGTTCGCAAAACCTAATACATACTTGCATATATATTAGTTCTTCGCAACAAACAGTATTTAACTGTAATATATTGAATTGAATGATGTCATGCTTACCGCGAAATGTGATAACTGATATCGATGAAGGCCAGAGTGTATGGTTTAACTGGAGTAACAGGTGTTCGGAAATTGTTGTAATTCTCAATTTGGGTGAACTTTAGCATAAATTTATATCCATCAGGTTGGTATCATGTACCGACTCGGAAACCATAGTGTTAGTATCCGGTACTCATCGATTTCAAAAAGGTATCAGTTACTAACACAATAGCCATAGTGTTAGTATCCTTTACAGACTCGGTATATATATTATATAGTGTGAGTTAGCATTGAAGTCGCATTGTCGTTGACTTTAGATTATGTTAGCTTCACTATTACAGGTTTACACATTCGTCTAGGAGATTGTACCGTCCTATTATTCCACATTCTTCTACCAAATATATAGTGGTTAAAGGGCGTAATACCGGCTCCTACTGATGAGTCGCCAGTAAGCACGAAACGAATGTGCATGAGATTATACTTTCCGTTCATGCTGCCTTTGGTTTATCCTTCTGGTCACAACTGAACTAATTTGTTACTAGGTTCGCAAAACCTAATACATACTTGCATATATATTAGTTCTTCGCAACAAACAGTATTTAACTGTAATATATTGAATTGAATGATGTCATGCTTACCGCGAAATGTGATAACTGATATCGATGAAGGCCAGAGTGTATGGTTTAACTGGAGTAACAGGTGTTCGGAAATTGTTGTAAATCTCAATTTGGGTGAACCTTAGCATAAATTTATATCCATCAGGTTGGTAACATGTACCGACTCGGAAGCCATAGTGTTAGTATCCGGTACTCATCGATTTCAAAAAAGGTATCGGTTACTAACACAATAGCCATAGTGTTAGTATCCTTTACAGACTCGGTATATATATTATATAGTGTGAGTTAGCATTGAAGTTGCATTGTCGTTGACTTCAGATTATGTTAGCTTCACTATTACAGGTTTACACATTCGTCTAGGAGATTGTACCGTCCTATTATTCCACATTCTTCTACCAAATATATAGTGGTTAAAGGGCGTAATACCGGCTCCTACTGATGAGTCGCCAGTAAGCACGAAACGAATGTGCATGAGATTATACTTTCCGTTCATGCTGCCTTTGGTTTATCCTTCTGGTCACAACTGAACTAATTTGTTACTAGGTTCGCAAAACCTAATACATACTTGCATATATATTAGTTCTTCGCAACAAACAGTATTTAACTGTAATATATTGAATTGAATGATGTCATGCTTACCGCGAAATGTGATAACTGATATCGATGAAGGCCAGAGTGTATGGTTTAACTGGAGTAACAGGTGTTCGGAAATTGTTGTAATTCTCAATTTGGGTGAACTTTAGCATAAATTTATATCCATCAGGTTGGTATCATGTACCGACTCGGAAACCATAGTGTTAGTATCCGGTACTCATCGATTTCAAAAAGGTATCAGTTACTAACACAATAGCCATAGTGTTAGTATCCTTTACAGACTCGGTATATATACTATATAGTGTGAGTTAGCATTGAAGTTGCATTGTCGTTGACTTCAGATTATGTTAGCTTCACTATTACAGGTTTACACATTCGTCTAGGAGATTGTACCGTCCTATTATTCCACATTCTTCTACCAAATATATAGTGGTTAAAGGGCGTAATACCGGCTCCTACTGATGAGTCGCCAGTAAGCACGAAACGAATGTGCATGAGATTATACTTTCCGTTCATGCTGCCTTTGGTTTATCCTTCTGGTCACAACTGAACTAATTTGTTACTAGGTTCGCAAAACCTAATACATACTTGCATATATATTAGTTCTTCGCAACAAACAGTATTTAACTGTAATATATTGAATTGAATGATGTCATGCTTACCGCGAAATGTGATAACTGATATCGATGAAGGCCAGAGTGTATGGTTTAACTGGAGTAACAGGTGTTCGGAAATTGTTGTAAATCTCAATTTGGGTGAACCTTAGCATAAATTTATATCCATCAGGTTGGTAACATGTACCGACTCGGAAGCCATAGTGTTAGTATCCGGTACTCATCGATTTCAAAAAGGTATCGGTTACTAACACAATAGCCATAGTGTTAGTATCCTTTACAGACTCGGTATATATACTATATAGTGTGAGTTAGCATTGAAGTTGCATTGTCGTTGACTTCAGATTATGTTAGCTTCACTATTACAGGTTTACACATTCGTCTAGGAGATTGTACCGTCCTATTATTCCACATTCTTCTACCAAATATATAGTGGTTAAAGGGCGTAATACCGGCTCCTACTGATGAGTCGCCAGTAAGCACGAAACGAATGTGCATGAGATTATACTTTCCGTTCATGCTGCCTTTGGTTTATCCTTCTGGTCACAACTGAACTAATTTGTTACTAGGTTCGCAAAACCTAATACATACTTGCATATATATTAGTTCTTCGCAACAAACAGTATTTCACTGTAAAATTGTAGTATCAGCTCGAACAATGACAGCACTACGCAAAATACAATTCCTTTTAGGGAATATATCAAAACGAAAGACGAAAGGACTGTATTAGTACTCTTGCAATGTTTCAGTAAAGCTTATAACAATATAAATTTCACATCAGAGCACGCATAAGTCTTTTAACAATTGATTATGGGTGTACTATTAAAGAAAGAGGTAAGCGGACGGAGTGGTTATTCTAGATTGAAATTTGTAACAAATTGGTTCGATTATGACCAGAAGGATAAAACAAATACAGCATGAACAAAAAGTATAATCGCGTGCACATGCGTTTCGTGCTTACTGGCGACTCTTCAGTAGGAGCGGGTATTACGCCCTTTACTCACTATAAATTTGGGTGAGGATCGTGGGATAATAGGTCGGTGCGATCTCCTATACAAATGTGTAAGCTTGCAATAGTGAAGCTAACTTCATATAAAGTCTTCGACAATACAGCTTCAAACCTAGCTCACTATATATTATATATATATATATATATATATATATATATATATATATCGAGTCTTTAAAGAGTACCAGCGCTATGGCTATTGCGTTTGTACCCGATATCAACATTATGGTCCCGAAAATTTGCATGGTACCAACGCAATGTATTTCAATGTATGATATAGTTCACCAAACTTCAGAATTACAACTATTTTTAAACTTCTGATACTCCAGTAAATCTTGGCCTTGATCGATATCAGTTATCACATTTCTTGGTAATCATGACATCATTAAATTAAATATATAACAGTTAAATACTTTTTGTGACGAAAAATTAATATATATATATATGCAATTATGTATTAGTATTAGGTGCGCAACACCTAATACATAATTACATATTTTTTAGTTCTCCGTAACAAACAATATCTAAATGCTTATGTAGACCTTAAACATTATTTATAATTATATACGCAGACGTTGTCGATCAACTTACGTTCGCCGATCATCTAAACGGTTAATAAATCGAATAAAAAGAGCATTGCAATCTTAACAAACGTGTAAAACAAAATAGCAAAGACACGTCCGCATTTGTGCAACACATCATTGAAACTTCGCACTTATGTTCTCCATATGTGGCCTTGAAAATAATTGTCAAGCGAAATAACAGAAAAGAGTTAGCAATGTATGAAGCTCTGTGCATTACCGAATTTTCAGTCAGATTCATGCAGGCAGAAATAGAATGTTCGTGCATTGAGCCTGTATTGGGGGTGATGCGCGAAACCGATTGGCCGTACCCAAATTTCACATTACCTTCAGTTTAATTTCTTGTTTGGGCTTTCAATATATATATATATATATATATATATATATATATATATATATATATATATATATATATATATATATATAATTAGGAATAAAAAACACGTTTTTGGATTAACGCGAGTTTATTTCAAGAATGATCAAGTACGCAGTCCAATACTTCATTTAAATACATTTTTGGTTTCAGTTTATAAAGAGGTTAACAACTAGCATGATTTTCAGTTTTACTTATGTATTATTGTGTGTGTGTTTGTGTGCATGTAGGAGTGACTCTTATTGTATTACTATGTGATGCTTATTTAATTGATTGGTAATCGGATGTTCGCTCTTTTAGCTTTTGCGTGTATGAATGCTATTTTCGTATGCTTTCTTTCGTATCACTTTGCTCTTGAGACTTATTTTGTCCCCATAGTAACATCGCAGATAGCTCATGTTGTCCATTTTCTGTCGCTGTTAATGATGATAGTGATGCTGTTTACGCAGCTATATTTTCTTTGTTAATGGTAATTTAATTTGTGTTCGGTCTATCATGGCTGCTAGTAAATTGTTGAATTTTGTAATTCGTGGCCAGTTGAGTAAAATATCATGTTGGTCGAACTTTTGAATATGTAAGCCATATAGTTGTTTTACAATAATGCGGCTTTATGCGGAATTGAAAATTCGTTAATTTGGCTGGCTACCTCGTTTGAAATGTATGCTGGAAAGTAGCCGAGTTTACTGATGGTTCCAGACCTTTTTCAATAAAATTCGGAGTTAAATGTTGTTGGATTTTGATTAATTGCATTTTCGTTTTTCCAACGCATCTGATAATTCCCATACATGAAAATGTGTAGACTGAATAATTTGCAGTTATTTGGCAATTTATCCTTGGCATATATATATATATATATATATATATATAATGCGGAAGTACTTCATGTTTCTATAAAACTTTCCTTTTAAATTTGCACTTACGAAATGTAATATGAATACCTGATAATAATTATTTTCTGAAATCGACGCATGTTATGAATGTGTTTACATGCATATTCTCTTCATTTCTATGTGCGCGAAGTGTATGTCACCTAGATGGATGGGTTCGAACTGATCCCGTCACACTGAACGTATCAAAATTGCGTTAACCATGCATTTGTCGAATGACCCATAACGTTTCGAATCGTTAATTCCCGCTTTTTTGTCAGGTTTATAATACAATAATCTTCAATTGCACTAATTATTGCAAAAGTGGTCATATTAGTTTCTAATCATGTCTCTGTCTAACCCTTTTGATTTCTTTAATTGTGGTCGTATCCGTGATAGCCTCTTAGCATTTAAATTTATTCATATGATTTTTTTCGGGGAAAATAATTCTTATTTTCCACTTCCAAATTTTGCATGTATGTATGTACATATATATATATATATATATATATATATATATATATATATATTTGTTTGTGTGTGTGTGTTCATTTATGCATGTATGCATATATAATATGCTTATATAATAGTTAGATTTTGTTTGTTGTGAAGTTCTAATATATACGCAGTTTTGTATTAGTTATTGTTTTGCTATTTGGCACTCAATGCTTTATACTCATTTTGTGTACATATATGTTTGGTGAGTATTTTTGTTATCACAGACGTATTCGCATAATTGATCTCTTATAATTTTAATATATTTCGGTAAATTTATTGAATTATTGCCTTATTTTCCCTTTCGTTTTAACTGGTGACGTTTTCTTCTTCAGGATAAAACATGTTTTAGCTTGTTTAAACTTCAATGGTGCCATTATGTTTCAGATTTTCTAGCGTTTTTAAACTATGGTGAGTAACCTCGCCGTTTCCTCTCCCCTTTTCCGGATACATCATCAGAACTTTCACTACCCTCTCTCACAAATGCAACACAGATGACAAATATTTTTTATTAAAATTTCTTTCTTGCGCGACTGGGAACTGATTGTTTGTCTGGTTCTTGTTTTGCTTGAAAGGATTTTACGTCTACTGTCCTCATTTCTACTCTTGATATTTCGGGTCCGGGCACTTGACATTTTTGTCAGTGGTCAGCTCATTTCATCAATAAATTTACTAGTGCTTATCTTAACAATGGCTGACTTTTCACTAGATAAGCATGCGTGTATGTGTCCATGTGTCTGCAGTTGTACGTTAATCCAAATGAAATCACAGTGATTTAATAACTATATTCGCAAACGCCGTGCATATATATATATATATATATATATATATATATATATGTGTGTGTGTGTGTGTGTAGAGGTGTAAAAAAGTCAGTTAAACAATTAAACAATAATTGATTGCGAACTTGAAATAAACACCAATCCCATTGTATTTAACCAGTCGTCGAACAACATAACAAAACTACCAATAGTCACACGTACTCATGCGTTTCGACCTCTCATGATCATCATCAGAGCACGACGGCAAACTGACTAGCGAGGGTCAAACCGCAATCCATATATATGGAAAGCAAAATTAGATTAGCGGTTCTCACTTCGAGCAGTTAAGCATAAATTGTACTTAAATTACAAAGGGATTGGTGTTTATTTGAAGCTCGCAAAATTGATTTAAATAATTTTTGTCATCACCCGCGCAAACATTGATTGTTTAATTGTATTAGACATAGACATTTATATATAGTGAAAGCTGCAAAAAGTTTATGTTCGTGACTGTATAGATATTGAGCAGCCGACATTTCCAGTCAAGTACAATGTATGCAAGACTACTGGAGATGAGAGCCGCTTATATAATTTTTACATATATATGGATTGCGGTTTGATCCTCGTACTCTGATGAGGATCATGGAAGGTTGAAATGCGTCAGTGCGTGTGACTGGCGGTTGTTTTGTTATGTTGTTCGACGACTGGTTAAATAAAATAGGATTGGTGTTTACTTCAAGCTCGCAAACTTGATTTAAAGAAATCAGTTAAACATAAGTAATAGTACGTGTACAGTTTAATAAGTGAAACTAAAATTATTAATGTCAATTCCTGTTTGCTAGCGTAAGACTTATTTTTTTACTTATACTTCGCTAAATGACCTTCTTACGAGTGACTTCCGTGAGGATGAAGGGAAGAAGATAATGTGAATAAACAAGTTGTAACATGACGGATAGTAGTAGTGTTACCGACGTTTTGCTTGACTCCAATGGTTGTGTAGTCATAGCCATATATTTTTATATTTAAATTGTTGTTGTCATCTTTGGATTGCTTATTGATTACGTAATGAAAAATACTGTTTATTCTGTCAGTTAAACTCCGATGACTGGCTGATTTCCCCGGTGGATCACGATGACGAAGAACAACAGCATAAGCAACATCAACCAAATCAAAGACATAATAGCCGTCATCTGCAGGAGCTGGATATCAATGTACAATCATTAAGATCGTTCTGCTCTACTGTTACGTCAACCGTAGCCGCAAAATCTATGAATGGGAATGTTATATCAACATCATCATCTGCCATACCATCAACATCGGCAGCATCACAAAGTTCTTCTGGACTTCTCTCTGATGTTGTTTTCCATATGAACTGGTTTTCTGGTGAATAGTATCTAATACGGAAGAATTCGGAGTATGGTCTCGGAAAACATGAGATTTGAACAGATAGTAGTATGAGTGCATTTGTATCCGGTGTGACTTCAAATTGATGTTCTTAATGGTTGTTTTCAAGTAGCTACTCTTTAAATACTCCAGTTTGTTTTCCATTCTACTAATATTCGTGTTCCTAACCCCGGTGTTAGAGGAAGTAATTTATTATTCTGAATCTGTCACGTAAATTTGTCTAAGTTTCTTTTTGGTTTATATTATTCGTAATATTTAATCGATGCTTTTCTTCTGGTAGACCGAATGTGCTTTAGACAACCTTTGTCGTATCAATGGTATGATGGGCGTTTACGTCAAAATTTTGTAGGGCTATTCCGTTTTTGGTGGTTTATGCTTTAAGCGTACTGAATATAAGGAAATGTCAGTTGAAATATTGGTTTTGCATAAGTTATTTGTCAATCGTTCAGCCTGCCAACATAAGGCAATTATTTAATTGCTTGTCCAATAAAAAGTTATCCTTCATGGAAGTGTGTATTTGCTTGCATATGCCTTTCGTTTATGATAATCAGATATTGTCACCCTAGTAATCTCTCGGTTTTCTTAGCAAGTATGCATATTCTGAGACGCTTTGTCTAATTGTTAAAAAATGTTTTGAACTCCAAATGCAATGCGGAACTGGCTGGCATGCAAAAACGCAAATCCTTGACGGACAATAATTATAATAGTACCAATAATAATAATGATAATAATAATTGCCTAAATGTACAGCTGCAAGGAAAGTTTCTATCTTCCTGATGTAGATTTTATTTACTTTTCCATTCATATTAGACAAGTGTACCTCAGGTACAATGTTGAGTCACTTCGTAAAATGATAAATACATTCGAAGCTGCGATGCTGCTGTTCCATTGTGGTGTTGCTTTTGGGGTGCTGAATTTCACAAATTATTTTATTCGTAGCAATATTATTAATTCCCTGGCCTTTTAAGATGAGACATCTAGGAAGAATTTTCTCCAAAAGGAAGTCACTACAACTTACGCCTGTATATCCTAGTTTTACGTCGTGATTCATGTAACAGTCGCGTATTTTTGTTTTACGCTCAAGGTTGCCACTTATGCATTTTTATTTTTCATTTTTTTGAAACTGCATTCGTGCCTGGCAGATTTGCAATCATTGTTATCAATCCAGTCAGGATGCTTGATTCTGTTCGCAAATGGTTGAACTCATACACTGATTGCGTAGCTAATGCACATTATTCATATTTATTCATCTTTTTGAAATTATTGCTATACCAACAAAATTAAATATTAAATGAGTTGAAGGAGTAATACTCGTTATCCTTTGTTGAAATACTGGTGTTTTGAACAAGTATACCGACAGTTTCTATTTCACTTTTGGTGGAATGGCGAGTTCTATTTGTCTTTGGCTAAAATTTTATTGATCAGTAGAATTTCGCTTAATGTCCAGCTTCAAGGATGGTGTTAATTATTGCTTCGATTTAGCACAAACATGCAATATAGTTTTATTGTTCTCTTTAAAGGTCGATGTCATTTGAAGGATAAAATTTTAGCACTTAATCATTACGTGAAAACATTTGGATGGGAGAGCACAATATATGTATGAACGTATACCTTAATTATGTCAATTTATGACTTCGTCAATCGAAGAACAAGCACGACTTATACGATTGCTTGTGGTATGTGCATGTACGTAACCCAATTAATCTATAATATTAAACAAAGAACGAGAAAATTTGTAAAATCATTGAGAATGCTAACCCAAAGTATCAATCATGAATAAATGGTAATTTGTAAAATAGGACAAAAGGACCGAACAGAATGCTTAGTAAATTAAAATTAACGTATTATTAAGTGTATGAAGATTCTGGCCTCGTGTATGACATTCACAGAATCTGTATTGTGGAAATATTATATATATATATATACTTTTTAATTTTCATTTTTTCTTAAAAATTATCAGTTTCAGCTAGTGTCATCTTGACCTAGCTCTTGTAGACTGCCGAGAAAGACACTCGGAAATAAACGCGAAAAAAATTTCTATGCAGATGGATACACGCAAATTGACATACTAAAACCTGAATGGTTTTGTGCTTTGTGGCTGTTGATTGTTTGATAGATAAAACTACTTCTGCTCTTTGAATGTAATTATGAATTATTTGGTAAATACTCTTTTTCTATTATGAAAAATAGATAAACAGGCTTAAGGAATTTTATATAATTGAACTATCATTGATTAATACGTAAAATAATAGGCGTAACGACAGTCTGACGTGGTAGGGACAAAAATGTTGATGCGCATATTGATGAAAGCCTGTTTTTAAGCTTAATGACACTGAATTATAGATTTTTCAGGTTAACATATCAACAGAACTCCGTTTTGATTGAAACAATTCAACAGAACCGTAGGTATTATACTAATTACTTTCTTGTGGATCAGTCAGAATGAACTATTACAACAATTTATTGCCATACTCGAAGGCCTAGGGACACTTCTGTCGCGGTTTTACATTATGTAAGCTGTCATCCATAGGTCTTTGCTTACTGTTCACATTGTGAAATTCATTTCTCGCAATAAATTGAGAAATGAGGCCTTTTAATTGAATTCCAGTTGCTGAAAACAGTTATGTTGTTGAATCAATATCTACAAGTGTAATGAATCAGGCCAAAGATCTTGTACAGTGCTAGGTATTTTTTGTGTTTTCCTGTTTAGTGGGGCAAATTTCAGAGTCAAGGATTCTTTTTCGATAGAAGTTAATTTTGCTCCATATTTGATAATCTCCTTACTACACCAATAAACATGCGGGTGATGGCTGAGTAATCATACTTTCATATGTCACGAATTTTGCTGCGTCACGTTACTAATCCGCCAAACATAATTGCCTAACTAGAGCCACCCAGTAGTTTAGTCGACAAGACTACATGGATAAAATTTTAATTTAAAATATATACGTGCTGCATATTTACAGTAAAGCTCCAATCTGTAAATTGTCACGCATACACATTGACTTGACGAATTCACATAATATAAAAGTTTCATGATAACTTGATACGGGCTAATGTCTACCACAATGCATGACTTGAGGAAAGATATTGCGGGTTATATGTGAACAGTCAGACACTATTAAGTACAAACACACACACACACATACACGAAACACATACGCACATTAAATATATCAGCAGATTTTGATTGCCGTGCTTCCATTTTCCTGCTTACCATCGTGATTTCAAATTCGTTTTGTACATTATTTTGCCGCTATAATTGTAGATAAGTAAATGAGTATATTTATATTTGTTCATTTGTTTATTTTTTATTTTGCAAATTTTCGTGTGTACCAACCGCTTCAGTTCACCCCACCTTTTCTTGCTAGTTTATTTTCATGATTCTCTTTTCTTATTCTTGCAGCCTGGGTTCTATTAACGGAATGTTTTTGCAGGCTACCGTTTTTAAATGAGCTGATTTAGCCATTGTGCTTTGTCGAGATGCACTGAAGAAGGAAGCAGCAAATTCCCCTCTAAACTGCTTAAAAAGTGTATCCTGGCTATTATGTGTGGCTGTTAAAATTTGCCGTATTGCATCTGGTGGTCCTAGCAAATCGCACCGGTGGCGTTGTAATACCTTTCTATTGAAAAACGTTATAATAATCCTGCCAATACCTTCGATGGTTAACATCATTTTAGGTACTAACGTGCCCGGGCCAGAATAATATATATATATATATATATATATATATATATATATATATATATATATATATATATATATATATATATATATATATATATATATATATATATATATATATGGGAAAAGTGACTGATGTTGCTACCTCTTACTTGCCGGAACAAAATTCTCACCTTCGCACACAAGTAGACTGCATTATTTATTTGTTGGTAATCCAGTGCTCCAGTGAAAATGCGTTCAATCATGAGACCTTAAGCTCGGTAGGTGTCCTTTGTGTGTGTGTGTGTGTGAAAATGATCTATTTTTAATGTGTATACTGTCAGTTTAAACCGAATTTTATTTTGAAATTCGGTACATACTTCACTCTTCGATTGCAATGCTTATGAACCACTGTTTTACGAATTCATAACATGTATCTGTGCTTTTTCAGCTTTTTGTTCAAATTTACCTATTTTAGAGGTAGCCGCAGGAAGTACAGCTTGCCAAACTAATTGACCCACCCAGTCTGCTGTCTGACTGGTGGTGTTATGCATGGAATAACAACTGACGAGTCATAGCTCGAAGGAAACCCTTTTTTAATTTTCTGCTTCAGCTTTTTTCTCTCAATTTCTGTCGAGCGCACAATTGTATCGTAGGCATGTTTGAGCTTTTTTAACATGGTTGACTTTGGCCAACATATGTGTAGGGTTGCCCTAAAAAATGGTACAAACAAGGTGTCTGAGTTGTTTAGCGTGTCGATTCGCATTGTTTGGTGCATATCGAAGGCGTTGTAGCATAGCGTGCCTTTTTAAAACCTGAAAATCTATAGTAGACCATGAAAGCTGGCTTGTTATTGCAGAACACGAGGTCTTTCAGTAAGGACAACCCTTCATTGGTGAGAGGTATTTCTGCGCAGATTCACCCCTCTACTTCTTAAAATATCATTCTATTTGTTTGGCTAATTATGTATGTAACAAATGAGAAGTTAAATAAGCAATTATAATAGTTTATTTTCCTACAATTACAAATCTGTTTCGTCAATGTAGACATCAGCTCAACTCAACAGGGGTAGTGTAGTTTTGTCAATGTTGAAGTCGTGTTGCTTTACTTTATAGATATTCTTTCAATCTGTTACTATTATTTTTGCTATTTTATGTTATTCAATTCAGCACAAGTTTATGCTCTAATAGTCAAGAAATATTTAAACAGAACTTTATTTTAGATATTTTCATCATCATTCTCATCATGCCGAAAATTTTGCATTCGATTGTGATTATTTGATTTATCTTTACATTTAATGCCAATTATAAATTATTCTTTTCATCCGACTTTATACGGGGTTTTTATCGAATTCTTTTATTAGCTAGTTTCAAATTGATGAAATGAGGTTGACAGTTTTCAAATCAAGTAAAAATGTTGCGGAGTTTGCCTGTGTTCTGGAACAGATTACTTATCTATGTGTATTTACATATATTAGAGTATTGTGGCAATATCAAGTTCCATGTGCAAAATTTTTATGTCTTATATGATACCAAAGATGCTTGAGTTAATCCGAATTAGTAGCAGGAACTACCGGCTAGATTCGACGACATTGCCCTTTTAGTTATTTATCTGAAGTATATATATATATATATATATATATATATATATATATATATATGTGTGTGTGTGTGTGTGTGTGTGTCGTGCAATATTGATTTTACTCAGTTTAAGAACCGTGCTTGTCTGCATATTCTCTTTATATTTTCTTGTTAACAAAACTATTTTACGGTGCCTAAATGAAACTATATTTTGCATAATAGAATTTTAATTCTTATCTTATTTATTACGAATACGATTTGTGTTCTTGCTATATATTGAGCTAATTTTGCCTGTTCTTAGCTTCACTTGGCCATGCTCGCTATTAGGCTGTTTACTTTTTAAACGCACTTTATGTAAGATGTAATAGTTGCGCGAATTTTAGTGTATGCGGCATACTAGGATATTGCTTGTTGTTTAATACATCAACCAACCAGTGATTTAATGCGGTGGTAACGTTTACTTTTAATCGTAGTCATCGGTAGCACATCCAATATTATTATAACCTTGTCTATATTAATAATATTTATTATTATAATTCAACTAGTTTGCGTCTCATTTTTTAAACTCGCGTTAAATTAGTTGTTTTAATGTTTTCCTTGTTCATTGAGCAACTTACACATGCTGGCCATTAGCATACAGTTTTCGCTGAGTGCCTTGCTATCATTGATGATTTAAATTATCCATACCTGATTGATGTTAAGCATGCTTAGGTCGCCTGTTCTGTTGGACGTTTGAATTCCTGGTGTTTTTCCGTAGGGAACTTTGTGCAGATTTAGTGAAATTGGTTTCAAAGATGTTTATTTATGAAAAAGTTAAATTAGTTAAATGCCTTTATGTTTAGCTGGTGTTGTTTCAGCTTTCTCGATCGCATGGCTTTAATGTTTTACTGAGGTAATAAAAGTTCACATCAACTCACGGCGTTGTTGTGGGTTCGTTTGTCTTCTATTTAGAAGCATACCACACATAACCTCTGATCGATCAAAATTGTAATTCCTGTCGTTTGATGGTGCTATAGAACACATACTGAGTGCTACAAAGCAACTTAGTGCTTAAAGGCCAGGTAAATAAATATTACGCTTGTTCTGTTATTTTTATAATAGTTTTTGCGAACTCTACAACACATAATCGATCAGATTTTAATTTGTATTTTACTGAATTGTTTTTTTTCACCAAATTACGATTGCGCAATAAAATCATGTGTTTTTAAAAATCATAGGAGTAGGTCACGGCAATCAGTACTGCCACTATTAACTCTATTATATATAGATTTATATTTATATATTTCGATGGTTTGCTGATGCGTGCAACTAGGTAATCATTTATTGCGTGCATTTAGATAAGAACTTTAAAAGAAAATTTAGTGGTTAATACCTCTCTAGGTAATTTTGAAACAAGTGATCAATAATTTATCAAACCTATTGTGATTTTTTTGGAATTTATTGCTTTTATGGTACGTTTGATGCGCAACGACATGCAATTTTTTTCAAAATTAAAGCATGACTAATAAATGGGCAAGCTTTCATTCTAATGTTGCTTGATGCACGTAGATTTGGTATGGATTTACATAGAATATTTTTTAATAGATTTACTAGATGAAGACTTTTATCAAGAATCCTTTTGTTGCTTTTATAGAAATTCATATAGTTAAATTGCCATAATTGTATTTTGTTTTACAAAATTTTGTCAGAAGTGACGCAGAGTTTTGTGAAATATTCATGTATATATAGTTTACATTCCATATGATAGCGGCACTAAGCCTGTCGTGGCATTCACTGAGGCCAAACACTGATCAATTTACAATTTTCACCCGGAAATATATATATATATATATATATATATATATATATATATATATATATATATATATATATATATATATAATATTTAAAACATGCATCTCATCGCCAATATTATTGCTAATTAATATGAAATGTTGATAGAATTTAACTAATGGTAATTATTTTTTTTTATTTTTTAAGCTTACGCAAACGTTATTACACACACCCCACACACAAATGTACATTTTCATATGTATGAATCGATATAGGAATACTTGAAACGACTGAATTTGATCTTTATTTATGTTTTATATTTGTATATCTATATATCTTTTTCTTTTTATGTCACGTTTTCATTTTAGCTGCATGATTTTACCATAGATTCTTTCCATTATGTTTTTATTTTTTTAAATATCTAAATATGATATTTTTGCCATTTTGTCATAAACCTAATTTGATATATGCTGTGATAGAATTGAGCATAGAGTATATTTTGACGGTTCTTATCTTTTTCGGTTGCAAGTTTGGTGGAGTATATTCAGGAGTTATTGGAAATTTTAAATGTGCAAGTATGACATAACGCATTCAACTTATTCTTTACACTTCAAAAATCCATCTTTCTTATGCTTTTATTTATCCATTTCAAAACGGCACATTAGTACATGAATACCTGTTTACCTAAACAGAACTGTTGGTCTTTCGCGCAGTGGGTTCCATTCGATTCTAAACCTCTAATGTAGTAGTATCTTGGCTTATTGCTTGGACCTTGGTCGCTATAAGATTATTGCAGATGCTTCCCAATTCTTATATCTCATTGTTAGTAGTGGTTATGTTCCGTTTGGTTGCGATTTATACCTTAATTAAATGTTCTCAGTTTAAGCGAATGCTCTTCATTGAATTGAACAATCCATAGAAATTAGCTTAAAAGTCTGTTAAGCTAAATATGTCTGAAACCTGGGTTCTGTGTAGACATTAATTTGGTTTCAAAATATATTTTGCTTTGCGCTAGTTGGTCTTCATCACTGGAATGGAAATTTGATTTTCGTATGGACCATCGGTTAATATTAGTTGAAAATTCAAAAGTTTTTTGACTGTAGCACTATTTGGATCATCGTGGGGATCGTAGATAGAATAATTTCCTGCGTTGGCATATCTGTAATTCATAATGGTCATAATAATTGATTAGTTAGAAGTCAGAGTATTCACCAAAGTAGTTGGTCTGTGAACAAGTCGAAACTTCTACAGATGGAAAAGTAAGGTAGGAGGAGCTGTAGATCGATGAAGGTACCTGGAAATGATTACCAAACATTCTCGCTTGGAAAGAGGAACTGAGATCAATTGCGTGTTGGTCAAAACTTGGAACAGGTAATTTAATTAGAACATGTACTATCGAACCCTGCCTTCTTTCAATTATGGCCTATTCAGACAATCTGCATGTAAAACAGCTGATCGTTTTGCCTTGCATTGCCTACTGCTCCATTTACTGTATGAGAAATCTGTTTTGTAACTGATATATATTTTCCTTTCCGAGTGTCGCATTTTATATGATACCAAAATTGCTAATACCATTAAAATTACCGCAATATGTATTTTAATACTTAACACTTATTTAATATTTATGTATATGTTTTTGGTAAATAGTTGATATGACATCTGTCACTCTGAGTAATTGTGCCTTTCCTCCATAGATCTTTCATTCAAATCGCCAACTAGTCAAATCATTGCTGTACCTTGGCTTTGCTATCACCATACAATACCTATACAATATATATATATATATATATATATATATATATATATATATAATGTTATATACGATTTTCTCCGTGTTGCCCGCACTGCAAAACGCAAGTGTTATTTAGAACTTGTATTTTCACATAATTTACTAGTCAACTGTTTTTCTTCAATTTGAATATATATTCGTGTATTTTTTGCAGCAATTTCATTAAATGCTGAAATATTGTGTCACTATTTTCTCTGCTTAACGTCCTGGTACTGTTTCGCCAGTACCAATAGTTTACACGACATTGCCATTTTCAGTTTTATTTATTTTATAATGGTTCTGTGCTGAAGCTGCATGTGTGATATTTAGTTATTGGATATTTGTTTTTGATTCATACCTATCTACTTTCTATTAGACATTTTTAATTGCGTTCGTCAATAAAATAATTCAAATTTAGTTGGTTTGTTTTTGAAAAATAATCTGCTTTTAACAATCAGTTCGGAAGAGGCTTATTTCCGAAACGAAATTCTTATCTATTTACGCGTAAATCCTGCGCAATAAGATAGAGAGGGTCTTGGCGATACTTTGAAGACGGTGATGTAAATATTTCATCTTTTGTACTTTGACTTATTTATCACGTTTTCTAACTAAATTCCAATCCTGTTCTACACTAAATTAGAAGTTACAGCGTATAGCTAAGAATTTGGTTATTTTATCTTATTTCAAACAGTCAATACGATTACCAACTATCATGTTGAGTCTACCATGTCAGAGATAGATTACTTTTTCATATTAAACACTGATTTCTAATTTGAATTTCTGAATTTTTTCATTATTATTTAACGTTTCTAGAGCTTATGCTATTTGCGCATATAAATGTTTTCGCACAAAGGACTCCACACAGTTACAGACTCGCATACGCGGACGTTTCTGTGCATATCTTTGCAGATGTTTGCCTTTCCTAATGGATTGTCAATTGCTTTCTTATAATTGTGGTGCCTGATCCAATTATGGATGACTTGGTAATTAAATTTGTCGCAGATTGTTTCTATTTTGAAAAATGATTTTCCTACTGAAACCAGTCACAAGATATAAGGAAAATGTATTTATTGAGCTTTAATCTACTGTTGCACTGTAGCCACGCAGTAATTATATCAAGATGTGACGTAATTATGTTAAATTATTTTCTAAATATTGTAACAATTTGGCTTCATTAGAAAATTAAATGTATTAAACCTGCGTAGAGTATGCCAATTCGTGCAAAGAATCCAGTTCTGTTTTTTTCTAGTCATGAAACCATTCGTAGGAAATGAAATTGAGGAGAATTGGCGTATAGCATGGGGTTACACACACTTCTCCTTTGGATCCTATTTGTAGCTCTTTCTACGCGAATTGAAAAATCTCCATTTTAATAAGATAGTGAAAATTTTGCCGACGATTTGGCGAATATATTTCCTGCCACGAGAGCGCCGGTTTACTTATTCTGCTAGCCAAACTGTTTACCTGAATGCAAGTATGTATTAGGTGTTGCGAACCTAACTGTTTACCTGAATTACCTTACTAGCCTGAGAAGCGGAATAGGTGAGTTGTGCTCTGAATCAGTGCTGCAGCCAACTACAATTAATTTGATGAAATCTTATTAATGTGTAATTTTTGCCATTCACGATGAGCAGGTACAATGCTTAGCATATTCCGTGAAATAATATGGTGATGTTTTTTTCTGCTTGCTTTTCAAGTTGCCTTTTAGAGATCAATAAAAATAGCATAACTCTAGGTGTTTTCTTCGGAAGATTGTCTGTATCTGAGTGAACATCTGCGATGGATTATGTATATGGATATATATATATATATATATATATATATATATATCGGATTATATCTACTAATTTAAATTTTTAATTTTCTTAAAACATAAGAAAGTCTTTTTGGAGGATTCTTTTACTAATACTAGCTTTTGGTAGACTAATCTTTCTTGAATGCATCGTCTAATCTGTACAGTCACTTTTGTAGTTCAATAATTTTGTTGTTAAGTGGCCTTTAATTTTATTGCTGGACGCTGTAAATAATACGTCAAGATCAGTCTGGTTTTGGCCATGTCTTGAGTTCAAGCCACTAATATTGTGTCACAATGTCAAGCTCAGTTCAACTTATTCGCCATTACTGCCTGTTGTACGAAATTTCATTTGAACTTTTCTGCTCTTTAGATGTCAATATTGCATGTGTGCGGATTTAATCGTTTGATTGTGCCTAGATAAGGTATGTTAAATATTTAATTTTTTATGTTTTGTTTTTGAAAATATGTTGAAAGAGAACTGATTTATAAAATTTCTTTGTTACATGATGTGGAGTTTTATAAATTGAACTCTTTGACTCCAGTTTGGCATGATTGTGTGGAAACGCTAAATTAATGAAAGCGCTGAGAAACTTCAATATCAATCGTCTGTTAGTGTTCACCTAATTTGTTTCTTGTTGTGATTTAGTTCTAAGTTAATAATCAGACGTATGGTCTTTTTTGGGTCGAGTGCCTTTTATTTCAATTTTTACTTTATGAGCTGTTCATTCTTGTAGTTATCTAAAGAGTCAGGTTTTTATTAGTCATTGCCGTTACTTATACATTGCAATGCTACTTATGTCCAATAAATTTGGATATAAATAACCAAACAGTTAGATATACTGTACTTTTATAATCGCAATGACATCCGATTTCTTGACTATGTATTAACTATATAAATACATAATGTATTTTAATAAAATTGCTACAGAATATTGTTTTTTATGCATACATATATATGGGCCGATAAGCAGAACCCGATCAGTTCTTCACGTCAACGCCATCGGATCTAGTTAAGGAACGAAAATTGCATTAGTTCGAGCGCTTTTTAGTTGAGATCTCATCATATTCGCCAGGCTAACGAGGCAATTCCGGTGGATGACTGGAACCGCAAATGAAGTAGACCAGTAATCTCGTGACCGGATACTATTATTCGTGTTATCTGTTATTCAATTATGTCACGATGTAACTTTTTTCACCAAAATAAATTGGACTGGGCAGAAATCTGTGCATTTACCGGAAAAACCAGGATATATTGAAGGGATTGCTTAATTCTACGTTGTTGGTAACGATTCGTCTAGGAATCACCATGAGTGAGACCTAGATATTTGTCTATGCATGCATGCATTCATGCATGTATGTATTTACATATGTATGGATGTTTGGATGGATGTGCGTGTATATATGTATTTTTGATGCATGTATGTATTTATTTATGTAGGTATATATGCGTATATATATTTATGTATGTATATATTTATTTATGTATAGATGGATACAATTATGTGTGTTAATGTGTATTGAGTACGTGTGTATGAGTTTGTGCACGTGTTTTTCAAAAAATAATATCCATTTTGTTCCTCAGTAATAAAACATTATTTATTCAGCAGGAAGAAACTTACTCAGTGTATCGATGAAAATCAAGTTATTTATGTATTTATTATACGTCTGTGTGTGTGTGTTTGCATATATTTATGTATTTGAAATAACATCCGTTGTGTTCCTCAGTAATAATACAGCAGGAAGAATATTACACTCATTGAACCGATGAATGTCAATTTCTTTATGAATATTTTTGGGAAAAATTTGTTAAAAATATTTCAATTTAGCGTTACTACACAGACTAAAATTGCACATTATATATACATGGTTTTCCAAATGAATTAATGGAAGTTTTTGCGGTTGTATTATCTTTGCTATATGTATAGACTGTTTCCATTTTAGATTGGCGAATTCTTTAATGCGTCTGTTTATATTATTTGTTTTATAGTTGTCGGACATCTCGTCTTTATTTAAAAGTCAACCGGTCGCCTATCTAGGCTTAGCCTACTGTCTGATGAAAATGTGCTCAATTTTATTTTCGCGCAGATTATTTTCTATTTTCTTTATTTCGGGTTCTGTATTGTCCGAGTGCACGAATTTTGTGATAATTGTAGTTTCCACTTCTTCCCAAGCCCGTAATCTCCCTACTACGCGCGCAAATTTTTCTTGTTTGTTCTTTTTGCCAAACTTATTTTATTTTAGTGCTGTTTCAGTTGCTGATGTTACATTTTGGAACTTAGTTACAGATGGGCCTTATTATGCTTGTTGAATATACCAGTTGCCTATGTTTATTCACGGCCAGTCAAATACTATATTGTATTGATGGAATATTTGAACGCTCAGCATGGATTTTTTAATACTTTTTCCAATCTCGCTTTGTGAGAAATATAGAAATTCGTTATTCTCATTTGTTACCCTGTTTGGCTATAGTTTCGGTAATTTATGATTTAGTGGATGGTGCCATTTCTTTCTGAATAAAATTTTGGAGCAGGTGTGTATGTGTTCTATTGATTAGTTGCTTCTTAGTTATTCCTATATTTGAACCGCTACACGTTCGTTTAAAGTTGTAAAAACTTTGTGGTTTTGAGGAAGGCTGTTGATCCTTAGCGCTCAAATACATTACTCTGTGTGCTAAATGTAAAGCTCATTTCAAAATGTTAAGTTTTTTCTCGTGGTGTGATTTTGTATTGTAGTAATCTTTTATCGGAATATCGTCAGTGAAAGGTAAATTCAGGTAGACATTTCTGTTAATGTCTTCTGCTATGCGAGCTGAGCGTAGTCGAATATTTATATCACCGAATTTATCAGTATCGTTATTTATTTAATTGTACCGTCTAATTTTCCCACATTCCTCACGAAAATATATAGTGGGTAAAGGGCGTAATACCGGCTCTTACTGATGAGTCGCCAGTATGCACGAAACGAATATGCATGAGTTTATACGTTCCGTTCATGCTGTTTTTGGTTTATTCTTATGATCTTATTTGAAATAATTTGTTACTATGTGCGTAAAACCTAATTCACAATTGCATATATATTAGTTCTCCGCCTTAAACAGTACCTACCGTTATTTATTTGCATGACCTTGAAATGCTCTAAATCTTCATGGACTTGTACTCGGTGAACATCTTCCTCGCTCAGTTAGCTTAGTTATTTGCAAGTATGTATTAGGTGTTGCGAACCTAGTAACAAATTAGTTCAGTTGTGACCAGAAGGATAAACCAAAGGCAGCATGAACGGAAAGTATAATCTCATGCACATTAGTTTCGTGCTTACTGGCGACTCATCAGTAGGAGCCGGTATTACGCCCTTTAACCACTATATATTTGGTAGAAGAATGTGGGATAATAGGACGGTAAAATCTCCTAGACGAATGTGTAAACCTACAATAGTGAAGCTAACATCGTATTGTCTATGACAATGCGACTTCAATGCTAACTCACACTATATAATATATATACCGTGTCAGTAAAGGATACTAACACTATAGCTATTGTGTTAGTAACCGACACCAACATTATTGTACCGAAAAGGTACTTGGTACTTACACTATGGTTTTCGAGTCGGTACATGGAACCAACATGATGGATATCAATGTATGCTATAGTTCACCGAAATTGAGAATTATAACTATTTCTGGGTGTATGGATTTACTATACGATGTTAGCTTCACTATTGTAGGTTTACACATTCGTCTAGGAGATTGTACCGTCCTTTTATCCCACATTCTTGACAAAAATATATAGTGGTTAAAGGGCGTAATACCGGCTCCTACTGATGAGTCGCCAGTAAGCACGAAACGAATGTGCATGAGATTATACTTTCCGTTCATGCTGCCTTTGTTTTATCCATCTGGTCACAACTGAACTAATTTGTTACTAGGTTCGCAACACCTAATACATACTTGCATATATATTCGTTCTCCGCAACAAACAGTATTTAGCTTAGTTATTTACCAGATTCTTCTTTTATGATTTTGGGACCCTGCGTTTGTGTTGGATGTATTGTCTTGCGAATGTATGTCTTTAATGTATCGACCTTGCTAATATACCATTGTTCTCTCTATGCAGTATAAATTTGACATTTGGTTTGGCTTTGTTGGAATTAAGAATACTAAGTTGTCCAGTTGTCTTCTATCAAGCGTTATATCTTCAATTTTATCCACATAGTTGTTTTTTTCTAGATGGTATATGTATACATCCGCTATGAGCCGTTTTATAAAACGTCATTGAAACACCATTGACCTGGCGAAAATCCTCATTGTTAAATTTAAATTGTACGTTTTCCGTGCATACAAATATAATTTCCCTTGTCACACACACAAATTCGAGTATCAGGTTATTCATTTTTTATTAAATCTTTTCTAATGGAATGTTTGTAAACCGCGATTCTGCATCCTTTGGGACTATTTTTTCAATGTGTAATTTAAGCTTTTGTGTAGTTCAGCTTAATAGAAATATGTTTAGCGTGATCTAACGAAAAATACTCACAAATCAACGTACCATCACCATTTCAATTTGTTTTTCTTTCTACTGAATAATGTATGCATATATGTATGCATGTATGTATGTATGTATGTATGTATGTATGTATGTATGTATGTATGTATGTATGTATGTATGTATGTATGTATGTATGTATGTATGCATGTATGTATGTATGTATGTATGTATGTATGTATGTATTATGTATGTATGTATGTATGTATGTATGTATGTATGTATGTATGTATGTATGTATGTATGTATGTATGTATGTATGTATGTATGTATGTATGTATGTATGTATGTATGTATGTATGTATGTATGTATGTATGTATGTATGAATGTATGTATGTATGTATGTATGTATGTATGTATGTATGTATGTATGCATGAATGTATGTGTGTTTGTTTGAATGTATTTATGTTTGCATTTATGTATTCACTATGATTATTCTCATAATCATCATTATTTGAATATGAAGCAATAATAGTTTATTGCCACTTCACCACAAATTAAAAATTTATAATGATATGTTGGCTTTGAAAACGCTGGGAGTGATCGATTTCTAGTAGGCGTTTTGAATTTGTCAATTTAAGTTAAAAAACGAAATGAATTCGCAATCGCTTCTAAAGTCTGCTTTCTTTCACCTGACCAGTTTCAGTACGATATTTAGTAATGGGTTAAACACTACTTTGTCTATTTCGAAGTATTTTCTAACAGATCTGTTATTTGCGTTTACTT
The DNA here is from genome assembly GCA_029291075.1 of Eudiplozoon nipponicum. Lineage (NCBI taxonomy): Eukaryota > Metazoa > Platyhelminthes > Monogenea > Mazocraeidea > Diplozoidae > Eudiplozoon > Eudiplozoon nipponicum. The sequence goes on along the minus strand of JAQBSW010001907.1, from coordinate 22,174 downwards.
TATATTCTAAGGTTCACATGCGCTGCTCGTTAATACAATACGTAATATTTTCGGGGATGCGAGAGATTGCAATTTAGATGGATGGCGATATGTCAGATTTCTAATTTTTTTAACTTAAAGGGCTCATCAATAAATAGTAAACGTTAAATATCATTTCGTAAATCTCTTGCTTGTTTAAACCGCGACTAAATTTACTGTATAATTTTACAATCACTTCTTCGAGTTCGCACTTTATCAGTATCATATCTATTTATGAACAATTCAATTTTGAATATTTATATTTGTGTAATTGTTTATTATGTCCTGCGTGCGGGCAACAAAGTGTTCTAAATTGAATTATAACAATGTACTAAAGTCTTTATAGAAAAACGTTATAATATTATGTAAATAAGCGTTTCATGCTTACTGGTGACACATCAGTAGGAGATGGCTCTGCACCATATACTAACTAATTATTTGAATTTTGAATGTGGGTCAGTTGGACGGTACAATCTCCTTTACGAATGTGTATTCAAGCAGTAATGGAGTTAACTTCATATAAAGTCTTCGGCAATGCGACTTCAAAGCCAACTCAGCATATATATTTTCCATATCTGTAAAGAATATGAAGATTATTGTTTAGGCTAGCTTTCACGATTATTGAGAAAACCAGCCAATTCTGAAAACTTTCTATTCGAGGCCTGATTATAGGGCTTTGCCGGAGAAGCAGATGTTCAGAATAGGTTGTTATGCTTAATTTTAATTATGCCCTAGTCTTGGTACCCTTTACAGTTCGGGGACATATTATATATAGTGAGTTGGCTTTGAAGTCGCATTGGCGGCAATTTTGTATAAATTTGATTCTGTTATTGCTTGAGTATTCAGACATATAGGCGACTGCATCGTTCAACTGTTTCACATTTCTGGATAAACGTACAGTCGAATTCTACTGATGAGTCGCCACTAAGCACGAGACGCATGTGTATATGAGATTATTTATTTTTTTGAACCTGAATTCAGCATAGTATTTAAGTCAAATTTGCAATAGTTTACGTTTCCTAAATATATCCTATTGAAAACAGGGATAAATAATATAAAATAAAGATCACAGGAACGCTTATTTGCTAGGATTCGGTGAAGTTATTACCAGAGTAAAAATAAGTTCGAATTTGTTATTTAGATCTGCTTTCTTGTGAATTATTTCGCAGCCCAGGTAGTGACGATTAAACGCGTGCGTTCGAGGTGTTTGTGCTGGAGAATTCAAAGTTGAATGGCATAGTAATTCGTAAACATAATGGGAAATTCCGCGAAAAATAAGAATACCTAAAAAAGTTAGAACTGTGAAAATCTATTTAAAGGAACACTGGTTGCGCGAGCGGTGATAACAATTCATTAAAACAAGGTTTTTATTTTGATATAGACACCTGTTTTATTCCATACACACGTATGACAGTATAAACTATGAACTATGTAATGTAGAAAATGCAATTCATCCAGTAGACCGGTTGCTTCATTATTGGGAAATCATCACGTACTGTGCAGAATTTTCCGCATGCTCGAGCCCGGGCATGCCTGCTTCGGAATCTGTTGTTAGTATACGACAGAAAATTGTGTAAAGTTGGTGGCAGGGTGGCTCAGTGGGTAAAGCACCAGATTCGGAACCAGACGTGCCCAGGTTCGAGCACTGTCCGCGGCAAATTCTGGCCAGTACATGATGAGTTTCCAATAAGGACGAAACCTGCAGTAGTGAAGCTAACATTATATAAAGTCTCGACAATGCGACTTCAACGCTAACTCACTCTATATAATATATATATATATATATATATATATATATATATATATATATATATATATATATATATACCGATATAGGCAATGGAAATTTAACAATAATTGTTTGCGCGGGTGGTGGTAACAATTCTTTAAATCAAGTTTGCGAGGCTTGAAGAAAACACCAATCCCATTGTATTTGACCAGTCGTCGAACAACATAACAAAACTACCGCCAGCCGCAACGCACTGACGCGTTTCGACCTTCCTTCAAGCTCGCAAACTTGATTTAAAGAATCGTTACCACCACCCGCGCAAACAATTATTGTTAAATTGAATTGCCTATATATGTATATGTGGCGAAAGCTACAAACAGTTAATGTTCGTGACTGCATAGAAATTGTGCAGCAGACATTTCCAGTCAAGTTCAATGTATGCGAGACTGCTAGAGGTGAGAGCCGCATATCTAAATTTGATTTCCATATATATTCAATGCGGTTTGATCCTCGATAGTCAGTTTGCCGTCGTACTCTGATGATGATCAAGGAAGGTCGAAACGCGTCAGTGCGTTGCGGCTGGCGGTAGTTTTGTTATGTTGTTCGACGACTGGTTAAATACAATGGGATTGGTGTTTACTTCAAGCTCGCAAACTTGATTTAAAGAATTGTTACCACCACCCGCGCAAACAATTATTGTTAAATTGTATTCCTATATGTATATGTGGCGAAAGCTACAAACAGTTAATGTTCGTGACTGCATAGAAATTGTGCAGCGACATTTCCAGTCAAGTTCAATGTATGCGAGACTGCTAGGGGTGAGAGCCGCATATCTAAGTTTGATTTCCATATATATTCAATGCGGTTTGATCCTCGATAGTCAGTTTGCCGTCGTACTCTGATGATGATCAAGGAAGGTCGAAACGCGTCAGTGCGTTGCGGCTGGCGGTAGTTTTGTTATGTTGTTCGACGACTGGTTAAATACAATGGGATTGGTGTTTACTTCAAGCTCGCAAACTTGATTTAAAGAATTGTTACCACCACCCGCGCAAACAATTATTGTTAAATTGTATTTCCTATACATGTATATGTGGCGAAAGCTACAAACAGTTAATGTTCGTGACTGCATAGAAATTGTGCAGCAGGCATTTCCAGTCAAGTTCAATGTATGCGAGACTGCTAGAGGTGAGAGCCGCATATCTAAGTTTGATTTCCATATATATTTAATGCGGTTTGATCCTCGATAGTCAGTTTGCCGTCGTACTATGATGATGATCAAGGAAGGTCGAAACGCGTCAGTGCGTTGCGGCTGGCAGTAGTTTTGTTATGTTGTTCGACGACTGGTTAAAAACAATGGGATTGGTATTTACTTCAAGTTCGCAAACTTGATTTAAAGAATATATATACCGAGTCGGTAAAGGATACTAACACTATGGCTATTGTGTTAGTAACCGATACCAGCATTGTAGTACCGAAAAGGTACATGGTACTAACACTATGGTTGCCGAGTCGGTACATGGAACCAACATGATGGAAATCAATGAATGCTATAGTTCGCCGAAATTGAGAATTACTGGAGTAAATGCTGTTCAGAAATAGTTATAATTCTCAATTTATAGCATACATTGATATCCATCATGTTGGTTCCATGTTCTGACTCGGCAACCATAGTGTTAGTACCATGTACCTTTCCGGTACTACAATGTTAGTATCGGTTAATAACACAATAGCCATAGTGTTAGTATCTTTTACTGTCTCAGTATATATATTATATAGAGTGAGTTAGCGTTGAAGTCGCATTGTCGAGAATTTATATGATGTTAACTTAACTACTGCAGGTTTACACATTCGTTTAGGAGATTGTACGGTCCTATTATCCCACATTCCTCACCCAAATATATAGTGGTTAAAGGGCGTGATACCGGCTTCTACTGATGAGTCGCCAGTAAGCACGAAACGAATGTGCATGAGATTATACTTTCAGTTCATGCTGTCTTTGGTTTATCCTTCTGGTCACAATTGAACTAATTTGTTACTTTGTTCGCAACACCTAATTCATACTTGCATATATATTAGTTCTCCGCAACAAACAGTAGTTAACTGTTATATATTGAATTCTTAGTTTTTACAATTATATCAAAATCGCAACCTTGATTTAAGTAACTGCTGAAATCAACTGGGAGTCCCTGGTTAATAGATTACTTGAAGTTTGGTATCCTCCTCCACGGACACATCATTGGGGTCCCCATATTCATTCACATAAGCAATGCAGAAGAACAGATGAAATTATGCAAGTAACTGTACTTTTGTTAAATATCTTTTCTTATGAACCATGCAATTCACGTTTGTTAATTTCCTTTCAACATTCAACCAATAATTGTATTTAATTTACACATATCTGCTCGCAAATGTATATATAAACAAATTCCGATGTACACCTATATACCAATATGTAGTTAGGTATATCCGTATCGAAGTTGTGCTAGTTCATCAAGAGTACGGGGCAAACGTGGTTATAAAGTACCTTATCCAATCTTGTTTGGACGAGTAATTCTGTTAAGCCATTTACGTTATATTTACCGTTGAACGGTATCCTCTTCTATTCGATACGCACGTATACTTTACTTAGGTGTATACTTATGTCTATAAATGTAAATCAGCACAAGATCATATACACGCATCCACAGTTACACTACATTGTTAAGTTACTTTTTCATGCTCGTGAAACTTCTAATGCGTATTTTAATTTAAAGCAATCGTATCTCACAACGCTCAACTTGCTAATTGACATAAACACCAATCCCATTTTATATACATTTGTCAGTATAGACTAAGAATTGTATAATTTAGAAATGTCAATTCTTTCAGTAGACCGGTTTCGTCCTTATTGGGAACTCTTTAAGTATTGTTCAGAATTTTTCAGATACAGGAATTGAATCTGCGCACGTCTGCTTTGGAGTCTGTGACTAGAACCACTAAGCCACCTTTCCGCAATCAATAGTCGTTTAACGTTAACTGATAGATATATTAATTGAAATTAGTTAAATATGTAAAGTTCTATGCTTTTGGGTTTACAAAGTAGCGATAAATAGCAAAGCAATTTGAACTCACAATCCGCGAATGCAACCGAATTACTGAAAGTAATCAGAGAAATCAACCCATGTATTGGCCGTGTATGGGTGTGTATCGAATGGAAAGGGCAAAACGTAATAGTGATCCTGACATAATTTAACAGAATGACTCGTCTAAACAAGACTGGTCAGTTGATTTAATAGCCAAGTTTGCTCTGTACTCTGGTTTTACCACACATTGTTCTCTATCGTCATATTTCTATATATATATGGGTGTATTGAATACTATTATTGATTAAATGCTGACAGGAACCTGACAAACGTGAATAACATGGTTCATAAAATCAGATTTTTCTAAAAAATAGTGCTACTTTTGTAGGTGAATATGAGGATAGCTCTGATGATTTGTCCGGAAAAGAGGACATGAAACTTCAGGTAATCTAACAATTTAAATTCTTTGAAAAAAACAGTGATATTTAATAATGGAGGTGAGCTGATTAATACAAAACTGCTCCGTCACGGCCGGTTGAAAATGGTTACCATATGCAAATCATGTAAATGGAAGCAGATGCAAATAATAAGGCGTCTCTCATATCATATTATCTTAAAGGTGCTTACAATGAAATTATTCAAAATTTAAATTTGTTTAGATTACCAGTTAGATTGTGCTGGCAAGGAATTTATGCAGGAGTTTTATTTTGGCTTAATGAAAAGCTTACTTTGTCGCTTGGATAACCGAAACTATTAATTGATTAATGATTATATAAAAATAGGATATTTGTCGCTATTTCAGTTGTAGGTTGGTAACTTTAATGTCATAGAGGAGTTCATTGATAAATCTGGTATATAAAGAAACGAACCCATAATTATGACTTTATATAATATAGTGATTGATTTTTGTTCACTGACTCTTAATAAAGAATAGCTAGATATATTATACCATGGTCTAAGTACTGCGGTTCCTTACGAATTCCCCTAAAAAGCGAGATTATTACAGTTGCTATAAAGGTTTACCAATCACCTTTGGAGAAACAGAGAAAATTATAATTGAATAATAGATGGCTCTTCTTTTTGTATAGTATAGGGAAAATAAATAAAATCCAAATTATAAATCGATAGCTAATTCTGTGTTATGTCTAAAAACTGATCAAGGTGGAGCGACGGTTTCAATAGACCAGACAGTGTATAAGAAAAAATTATGATCAACTTAACAATAACGAGATTTATAATAAGATAAACAAATTCACTACCGTTTTTTAATGAATCCATGATTGCGCGGATGATGTTACCAGTTAATTAAATCAAGTTTGCGAACTTTATATGAAAACCAATCCCATTGTATTCAACCAGTTGTACAACATAACAAAACTACTGTCAGTCACACGTACTGACGCGTTTCGACCTTCCGTGATCATCGTTAGAGCACAACGGCAAAGTGACTATCGAGGTTCAAACCGCAAATCCTGTTCAAGCGAAGAGAAATTAGTTATGTGATCTTCACCTTTAATAGTCTCGAATCCATTGTACTTGGGTGGTAATTTCGGCTACAAAATTACTATTCAGTTACGAATATTAAATTTCTACGGCTTTATCCACACGTGTATAAGTTATACAATTAAAAATTAATTGATTTCCCGGGTGGTGTTAACAATTATTTAAATCAAGTTTGCAAGTTTGATATAAACACCACTTCCGTTGTATTTAACCTGTCAAACAACATAGCAAAACTACCGCCGGTCATATATATTGATACATTTCAACATTTCATGATCATCATCATAGCACAACGGCAAATTGACTAGCGAGCTTCAAACCGCAATGCATATATAAGCGAAGAGAGATCAGATATGTGGCCCTCACTCCTGGTAGTCTCAAATACTACGAATAAGTTACAAGATGTCGTCAAGGAATGTGCATAAAGAAGGACAACTAATAGAAATTTTACCTGATCTGCGTTTTGACTAACTCAGTTAGTCTTCCAGTAGTTTGCTTTCTTCAACACAATATTTCGACTGCGTTTATCGACAGCCTTCTTCAGTTGATCAATCCTCACCAGTTTAGAAAACAAACTAATGAAGCAAGCGCGATATTTCCTCTAGCCATATTATTTATACTTCAGACTGATCTTTCCCTAGATAGTTGCGTGTCACATTTGTGTGTGTGTGCATTTCCGTAACTATTATATTCATCTAACCAAGTGAGACTAGGGTAGCTGGATTAGAATTGTCCATTTGCATGCGTTAGACTATTTGTAAAATGACGTAACTGAGATTGTTGAATCTCCACGATTTTTGTTCGCGGGTTGTCGCTTCACACTATCAGTTTCGCAAAAATCTGATTGATCCCGATTTCCAAGCGCGCATCTGTTTCGTCTTCGATCAGGATGGGTGCGTATTCATCCCTTTCTGCCGAAGGCTTCAACATCGTTCATACTAACCATTGGAAATGAGGTGCGATCTTATCTGCGTTTGCAATCATCCCAGATAATAGTGTGTCCAGTCTTCACAACATGACGAGTAAGAACAGATTTAGCAATATGTCCGTACTTACACGCAGTTTTATGTTCACCTCTTCTTACCTTGATTGGGCGCATAGCCTCACCAACATACTTGAGACTACAATCATTGCACGGGATTCCATACACTCCTGATGTTTCCAAGTGTTCAATCTTTTCTTTTTGATTAGGGAGCATAGTGCCTAGTGTAAGGGACTGTTTTAAAACGGTCCTTATAGTTTAGTTTAAAGCTATTGATTTCATTTTTATACTTAATATATAGTCCGGTAATAACATGACCTTACGCTCTTCCTTTCACTTGTCCTCTTTTATGTACCTCAAATTAGGATTAAATTTTCTCACGACATCCAGCATTGTTGTATCTATTAAACAAAAAGGGTAACCATTAGACATGCATATCTCGCGCAGTTATCCTAATTCGAACTTCTTACGTTTTATATCTGTTAATCTAAGGCTTCTTAATGTTAATAAATTTAAGATACCGATTTTCATACGATACGGACGATTCGACTTGAAATTAAGAAGGATTCTGAAATAAGTATCCTTCCTATAAATACCTCTTTCTAATTACTGACAATTTCTAATCAATTTGACACCCAAAAGTGGTAATTCACCTGATGATTCACTTTCCAGAGTAAATTGAAGTTCTTTCATTCGATTCGCTAAATTTAAGAAAATTACAATTTCATTATCACTATGGTTCCAGATCATTAATGTCATCCAAGAAACATAAGTACAAATTAGGATTCAAAGGAGTCTTATCTTAAGGATTAATTTCCAAATAATGCATAAAAATATTTGCTATTGGGACCGTCAAAGGTTGTCCCATTGGAAGACCTAGAATTTGTTTGTAAAATAGAGTCAGATAATACCATGACCTTACGCTCCTCTTTTCCTTTTTCCTCTTTTATGTACCTCCAATTAGGATTACATTTTCTCACGACATCCATCATTTTTGTATCCATTAAATGAAGAGGATAACCATTAGCCTTGCATTATCATGCAGTCTACCTAATTCCAAATTCATATGCTTTATATCTGCTAATCTAAGGCTACTTATGGTTAATGATTTTAAGATGCCGATTTTCATACGATACGGGTTATTCGAATTTAAATTAAGGTTTCGGGAATAATTAACTTTCCTATAAGTATATCTTTCTAATTACTGACAATTTCTAATTAATTTGACATCTAAAATGGTAATTCACCTGATGATTCACTTTTTAAAGTAAATTGAAGTTTGCTCATTCGATTCGCTCAATTTAAGGACTTTACAATTTCATTATCACCATGTTTCCAGGTCATTAATATGTCATCCGAGAACCGTAGACACAAGTTTGGATTCAATGGAGTCTTATCCGAAGCATTATTTTCCAAATAGTGCATAAAAAAATTTGCTGTTGGGACCGACAAAGGTTGTCCCACTGGAACACCTCGAATTTCTTTGTAAACAATTATCCTAAATTTAAAATATATATATATATATATATATATATATATATATAAACATCATCTCCGTGACGCGGACAATTGTCGTTTTACTTCCTTCAAATATAAAAGGGTGATCAACTAGGAAACGTCGAAAACAGCCGAAGAAAGAAAACCTTAGGCAGTAAACCACAAATCCAAAAGTAATGAGTAGAACCAATGAAAGTGTGAGGGAAATATGAAGTACAGTGCGAAGATAGGCACTCATATAGAACTCATAATCAGAGTGATTAGGATGGCTGTAAACCCATCTCCATGTACAAACAAAGTAGATTGATCAGGTTTAATAGATAATAGATTTAAATAAAATTGAGGAGCAATATTTGGAATGTCTCAGGAGGTGAAAAGTCACTAGGCCAAATATTCGACGAGGCATTGTCCATTAGTAGAAAAAGAAGTCTAAAGAAATTGGATGACTTAAATAGACAATAAAAGATTTGAATGGTGATGACTTGGGTAAAATACTGGGCTTTTTCACTCAATTTTTATCACACTTACGACGCTACTTTGAGTTACATTATGAAATTCCTTGCTTTTATTTATATAATTGGACTAAGTTTTGGTAGTTGGCTAATTTTAAAAAATTTCTGCTGTACTTATCTGTTTCTTACGCGGAGATTTACTTAAATATCATAATTACTTATAACACTTAAAGTGCAGATAAATTATATGCAATAATAAAAAATACGCTGAAACGAAAATCGTAAAACTCTATCCAGTCGTAAATAATACCAATCGCACTAGGACATCGGTCATTTTATTATCCATACCACTTCCATATAATCAAATTGAAGAACACAGCAAGAATAAAGATTATCTAAATTTTTTAATAAAGGTGCTTATCGGACTTGACGAGCATTGCTACAAAGAATGCTAGAAGCAGAAAGGAGAAGCAGACATATTGAAAAGCTGAATGGGAATATTGTGGTAATGGGTTGAATAAAATAGTTCATGATACAAACAAAAGTAAATTCTAAAAGATGAATTCGGTTGCGCAGTGCTGTCCTTCTTGTTGTGGATTTGACCGCATTTTTCTTTTGCTGGAAAATTGATAGCACTCATAGGTCTGTAAAATCTTGAATTTTCATCATTTTCAGAACAATGGAAAATCTTGTTCCAACGTCATTTTCAGAAAATCAGCTAATTGAAGGCTTAAAGTAGAATGGACAAGTGAGAACACACCAATTGAGGCCAAAAATTACATCAGCTGAACATGATGAAAATTCAAGATTTTACCGATCTATGAGTGCTATCAATTGTCCCGCACAAGAAAAATGCGGTCAAATCCACAAAAAGTAAATTATGGCAATTCGCATTGATCAAAAGGAACATAAGATTTTCCAAAATCAAGTTAACCGAGAAAATAATGCTATTAAACGTGGTCAACATTACGGTAAAGAGAAACAAAAACTGTTGAACCATTAAAGTAGACTGCTCATGTGCATAAGTCTTTTGATGTTTACACATTGTTTTAGGCGAAATTTAGAAACCTTAAAATCAAGAACGCAATTTTAATTAATTTTATAGTGAACAATTATTTTGATGTTTCCATTTTATTTGAAATATTTCCTCATATTTACGTTTCGAATCATGAATAAAGATGCTTTAATATTCTCTATGTCGTAAGGAAAGATCGTTGAGTAGGGGTGGTGGAGGTGCTGTGATTTTTTCTGTATCTATGTTTCATCCAAGTCTGTTGCACATTAGTTGAACTATAACAAATATTTATTTTGTGGTTGTATAAATTGATACGTTGATTTTAACGGTGGTTTATTGAAACCGTATGCGGGCTAGCAAGATCATGCTCATTTTGCCAGTGCTTTTCATTTTATTTTGGACATTAATGAGTATAATGTGACTGGAGGGATTCTCGTCACAATAAACATTGTAATTAAATCCAAGTTTTGCGTTGTTACAATAATCCACTGAATGCTAGGTTTTGAGAGTTATCAACATTGTCAACAAAAGTTACCATCTCAGTATAAGAGTAGTAACAATAAACACTGTAATTAAATCCAAGTTTTTCGTTGTTACAATAATCCACTACAAGTTACCTGCGTATCGCATGCGGGTGTGTCTTATTCTTAAACAAAACCCAATTAATTACAATTAAATTTGCAGTTCAAGAAATCACAATTAAAACTGCTTGAAACTAACAGAGATTGCTGCTAAAATCACAGTTAAGAGAAATATTGTGTAAAACCAGAATTAGACTATTTTACCTTAAAGAGAACTATATTTGTCAAAATTGAACTTCGCTGGGTTGTAACGCGGAGTCACATGTTACAATGGTTCGGAAGGCTGTGCTACTATATAAAATCATTGTAATTTAATCAGTGAACAGATGTGTAAAAAGTCACGGTAATGAAGAAGCATGGGAAAAACTCATGCCATGGATTAATTACGATCAGTCCGCCTATGATAAATAGGCTTTCAGTAAAACACTTTTCAATCAAATACCAACCAGGTTGAGATACATGCCAAGAAGTCTTTAGAACTTATTTATGTTGTACAGGAAGAAATAAGTGATCCTCATGATCTCTTGACATTTGATAATATTTGACGATTTCATAGTTAAACTTATGTTCACACTAACGGTGGATATTATATATCAAAAATCGGTTAAATAAAATTTATTGCCAGTTTTTTTTATTTTAATAATTAAATGTTTATTAACTTGGCTTTTACCCTGATTGTGCCGCAGTGCCATGTATAAACTATACCTCAAAATTATATAATGAATTTAATTCGTGAATGTTTAGTTTACTATTGCAAGTATGTGAATTGATAACAAGAAAATTATTCATGGTTTAACTTACATGGTATATAGTAATTTCTATATTTGCCAAAATTTCAGTATACTTGATAAATCAATTGTGGTTCAATTTCAAATAAAAAATATTTTTCTATTTAATTGTATTAATGGAATTCGATTTTTTATTCTGTAGTAATTGGTCAATTCTTTAACTTAAATCAGTTTGGTACTTTATCTTAACAAAAACTAAATAAAATAAGATGTTTTGCAAGTAATTCAGTGTTCACAGCCCAGTTGTCCAGTTGTGTTCAGAGAATTTGTGTAAACGGACGATAGCAGCTGCATCGAATCACGTTACTAAGTGTAAATTTGCCGTTGGAATACTTTCGATGACAGCGTTATGGCCAACAGCAATCTCATATAAATCCGTTGGACCACCTGAGTTTAGGATAACCTTTCTCTGTAGGACATTATGTATCTTGGGCTGTGCGAAACATAATTAGCAGAACTACTTAATGGAAACAACAAAACTCCAGCTTACAGTTGCGTTACATTTTAAACTCAAAATTAAAGTTTGGAGCTCGTTGAATATCAATATCAAAATAAATTTCCTTTTTATTTGTGGCGTGTGAAATTTCCATTAGTTTCCATATAGAGGAATTATTTAAAATATATTGTAAAAGTATTTGGAACAGTCCTCGTTAATAACTTTCCGTGAACTTCTATTGGGAGCTCTTGCTTGTTTTTGGCATTTGTTATTAGGATTTGCTATGCAGACTTCGTATTCTGGGACAGGTTAGCTCTCAGACTCCCAACATTATCTATGTCTTCATAGATATGCAAGATATTTTCATTGCATTTGTTTATTTAGAGATACAACGTTTCATTTAATGCGGGTATCGTGCAGCCAGGGAAAACAGAACTTTTATTTGAATTTTTCTTTCGGTTATTTAATCACGTTCTTGGTCGATTACGCGTCTCAACAAACAAGTCCAGCACATCCTCCATAACATTTTTCAGTTAAAAAAGAATTTGCGAGAAATGTTTCTATTTTTACATGAATACGGGTTCAAATATGGAGAGGTTGAGTAACGTAATTAAGTTTGTGGGTGAGTTTCAGTTTAAATGTTCCAGCTAGAGTGCCGTGAACCTTTAGTAATAAGACAAAATAAGGACCTGGGGGGAGCAGTTGCTGTTGGTTTCCCTTAATTAGGCATGGGAGACATTCACAGGAAAATTTTGTAAGTGTTTATGAGTATTAACAGAGTGTGGTTGCCCAGAATTCCTTTTAGACAAGGGGTCTATGTGTCATATTCGTAAACTTGTGCTCATTCGAGCAGACGCACGCGAATTCACAAAGCAGGATGTGTTAATTGCTTTTTGAAGGTCTCGACAATCTTGTTGAAGGTCTGCGGCAACACCAAGTTGACTAGTATAGCAATAGCAAAGGTCTTATCTAGGGCGGGCGTTAATTCAAAAGAAATTCCTCGCAGAAACGCCCGTATAAGGAGGAAGCAGTCAGCCCAATGATGAAAGCAGACGTCCAGCTGAAGTGAACATAAATTAATTAATGGTTGAAAATATGTTTTATTAAATTGTAACGACACAAATAAATGGCCGAAATATTGCGTAAATTAAATTCAATTTTATTTACGTTGCACCAATGAGAAAAAAGCGAAACTTGCCGTTTAACCAATAGTGTGCAAGTAGCATGACATGCTATTTAAGCACGGCAATTTGCCATGCAAGTGAGTTGTCGCAATTGCATTCTGCTTTGCGTTACGCGTGTGCGTTCTGTCGGCTGTCAATGCCTACACTGTTGAATTGATAGTTTCACCAACAACTGGCTACATCCGTGACTCATCTTGTTACGGTATAACCACGGAGACGAGCCAATTAATTGCAAAACCTGAACGACGTTATCCACATCGTGATTACAACTCAACCACGGGAGCGACAACAACCAGAGTCCACCCAAGGCTCTAGGACATCTTCACACTCGGAATAATTCAGGAGAACGCACAACCAGGCTCTTTTAAGGGCCCCCTATCAGTAACAAATCTTTATTCAGAGCACCTTAACCGAAATTGTAACGTCGTACGGCATTTACTTGAAGCCGGGGCGTTTACAAAATCGATGCTCATTTTGCGTGCATATAATTTAATAAAAATAAAGCATGTGTGATACTTTTACAAACTGGCTTCTGATGAGTTAGAAACGTTGATTCAAAGACTGAATGCTCAAATGAACAATTTAACTGCATAATTAGTCATAAACAAGTTTGTCTGGACGACAAAAAGATAATAAACACCGAAAATATCCGAGTGCATGGCCCAACAAATATAGGTGGACACAAAAATGGCGACCGCGCCGAAGAGGAATCAGAAAGAAATATGCCGGCGTTTTCAGCCGAATCCACGATTTTTTAGGCCGTTATCAGAATTAAAGCCCATGCTTGCACCATTAGATTTGACAAGGCCACAGTTGGGCGTCGAAAAATTTGAAGCATCAGTTCGAGCCCAAGAATTTACATTAGAAGCACTTATTGTGCGTGTGGCTGTCCGGGAATTAATGGACCGGACTTTAGCAGTCTAATTGAAATTGCCAGTCGACCTCACGTACAAAGAATACAAAAGACGAGTGTTGGATCACTTTCGGGCTAGGCCCCAGGAGGTGTTCTCAGAATTGTACAGCCTCAAACCATTACTGGGTGAGATGCCACTGGATACTATGGCACGTATCAAGCGATGGTTCTCGAAGTTAAGCAACCGCTTGAGGCCAGCATATTCATGCTGCTGGATCCTTCCAGATACGGAGCAATATCCAGCGCCCAGGGAGACGTGGGAGAGAGACTTCAGGCTCTTCAAAGTTCGGCCATGTTGACAAACAAAGTGGCAGCTACAACTCCACGCATGGTTCCAGGTACAACATCTGGCAGGAGCGACATACCGTACTGAAATTCTTCGTGGTATAATCATCAATTCCACGACAAACGGCAAAAGCAAGTGGCCTGAAAGCAAAGTCGATATATAAAGATACCAACTTTGACGAATACGTCATCTAAGCGTCAGCAAAACCAGTTGGTAAACAGGGAGCACAATCTCACAAATAAAGGTTATCGAGATCAGGGCACAAATATTAATACTTGGGAGGCTCGAAGGGATAGATCGAATGAAGACCAGCTGAACAACCTAAAAATTGTTCCGAATCAGATGACCTACGCAGAAATATAAGTATGGAAAATGTTGCCAAATGTAAGGATTTTTATTTTAAAATTTTTTTAGAACTCTTCAACGGACAGCCAGTAATAATGCAATTGGATACTGGAGCTGATGTGTCGGTATTACGAGTGACTTGGACATTAAACAACATAAAACCTACGAGAGCAAGTTTATATCAGACATCAGGCGCATTGATGATGGCTGCGGGCGAGTGGGATACGAAATTATTAATAAATTAAAATATCTACATATGTCTTTTGTTGTAGCGAATAAACAAACGCCCTTATTGAGACTCGATTTCATTAGAAATGGGTTAAAAGGATAGACTGTCAAAATAAGCGTAAATGCATATCGAGGCCTTGAAGCATAAATTAAATAAAGTCTATATGTACCACTAAGGTACGGGCGGGGACGAGTTGTCTGCCTGGGTGGTGGAAGAATCTGCAAACCAAATAGTCTATTATATTCCGAGTGCATGTTTGTAGCGAATGTCCAGGGCCGATGGTCGACCAGTTTAAACTATGACTAGAACTAAATGAAGGTTACGAACCACCAAAAGTATATGGTGCTCCTCAAAAGAAATTAGCAGCGGCGAATCGAGCAAACCAAAAAATGATAGAAGCCGGCGTACTTGAACCGTCATAATCTGTTTTTCGAGCTCCGATGGTTTACGTGAATAAAAAGGATGGTTCGCTCCAACTGGCGGCTGATTTCCGCTAATTAAACTCTGACCAAACCTGACCCATATCACATGCCGGCTCTGCGTGACCTGTTTCTACACCTAGCGGGAGGCGAATGGTTTGTCGTAATTGATCTTGAACAGGGATTTTGGCAAATAGGCGTGCGGCCCAAAGACCGATGGAAGTTAGTAGTGCAGGTACCCCAATGTCATTTACAATTCACCTGCGTAACATTTCGTCTTAAAACCGCACCGAAAGTGTTCCAAAGAATGATGAACACTTTCGTGTCTGACTTACCTTGTACAACAGCTTACGTGGACGATGATATTGTATGGGCCATTACTGAACACGAATTACATATTAGACTGCAGAAGATGTTGGCCAAAGCTGTAGAATGGCGATTACATTTTATTCCAGAAAAAGATCAGGTAGGTCAGAAAGTGCGGTTCCTGGGTCACTCAGTTACAGTGGAGGAACGTATGCCATTAGATTCGAATGTACAGCCTAAAAAGGATGATCCGGTACCTACTACAAGAAAACAATTGCGATGGTTTATTGGTATGATGAATTTCTATAGTCCATATCTCCCAAAATTGCGGCTACGCAACAACCCTTCTTTAAGATAACTAGTGCCAAGATACCGTTTCGTTGGAAGGAAGAGGCACAAGAAGCGTTTATGCTATGCAAGCACAAATTAATAGGTGCAACTATTTTGACTTTGCCGGTAGGTAATATGTCAGCTGTTATAGACGTGTCAGGTATTACGATAGGAGCGGTGTTACAAGCTGACGGAAGTCCTGCGCAATATATAAGTCGCACAGTCACTAAGACGGAACAGAACTATACCGTCACAGAAAAGGAATTGTTGGCCGTAGAATGGGCGCTACGGAAATTTTGGTATTTTTTCATCGGGGGACACATAGACGTCTTTACCGACCACAAAGCGATAGTACATTGGAGATCATTGAGTATTGAGAAGAAAGGAGTACACCGAGCCATTGAATAGCTCTAAGAATCTGATGTATCAATTCATCATAGAGCGGGGATCGAGAATGCGGCAGCTGATGCACTCAGCAGAATTTCTGCTGTGCGGGATTCGCCACTTATAAAAGTCTTTGAAGAACAGGGAAATGATGCCACATGCCAGGAAATAGTCAATAGGTAAAAAAACGGCACAGTGGTGTTCGCACCATATAAAACGTTGAGCCTACAAAAAGGCCTGTTGGTTCGGAAAGAAGGACAAACAGTGCAATGGTTTGTGCCAGAATCTATTAGAAAAGAATTGATGGCCTTTTGGCATAAAACATTGGGACATCCCGGCGCCGGGCGACTCATTAAGACAATGCAGTCGCGGTTGTACATCGACAAGGTTATGCAAGACAACCGAAACGCACTTGCCTAAAGGTCGGCGATTATGTCATGGTCGCAAAGGTTGAGCTCATGGCACTGCAGGCTTACAATGATGGACAGTTTCGCGTGGAAAGTGTGGACTCAGAGCACAATACAGTTTTGGTAGCATGTCCGATGGATCACGAGCTGTCGCGTTTGATCATTTAAGCAGGGTGCCAATGCCGATTCCTGATGAGGGATATGTAACAATAGCCATCTTTAAGACCAAGAATGAAAAAAAGTCTTATCTAGAGCGGGCATTAATTAAACAGTAATGCCTCGCAGAAGCGCCCGTATAAGGATGAAACAGTAAGCCTAATGATAAAAGCAGATTTCGAGCGGAAGTTAACATAAATTAATTAATATTTGTGAATTTGTTTTATTAAATCGATGCTCGTTATACGAGCAAAATACCATATATAATTGATTTAAAATAAAGCATGTGAGATACCCTTACAATATTGCTTCTGATGGATTAGAAACGTTGATTTAAGGACTGACTGCTCAAATGAACAATTTAACTACAGAATTAGGCATAATAAATTCTCGTCTAGACGATACACTGATAATAAACACCGAAGACATCCGAGTGCATCGCCCAACCACAGAAGGTGGACACAATAGCTAGCACTCGTAGAAATCCTAATAATCGATGATCGATATCGTATGACTGGATGCAGAGCAACAAGAATGTTGACGTGACTAAAGACTAGCCGAATTAGTAACACGGTGTTGTAAACGCAAACAGAGCAATCAGCGTAGATAGTCAGTGCAGCAGTGTGGGCGACAGCAATCACAAGTAGCAAGCAGAATAGAATTTCTTGCGTGGTGATTGCATCGCGCTTATATATATGCGAAGTCGCACGTAATTGGACAACGGAAGTTTGCGCGTTCTCATTGGTCCAGCGTATTAAATTTTGAATTTATTTTGACAAAATGTCGGATAATAAATTCGAGACTTTGCTTCAGTTTTCTCTTCAAAAAAAGTAAATTGAAGAAGAAAAAAATTCCCTTGGCGTGGCTTAATTAGTACTCTAAGGTAGAATTCGAAACCAGTTGAGAAACTAATTATATATCTCCCCAAAATTTAACAAAAAATGTATCATAATAATTTCCTATACATTGATATGGAACAGGTGACTACCTATATTTGTGTCACAAAACGTTAGCTCGGCGTAGATGGTTATAACAATATAAGCAAATGTGTGCTCAGGCGTGAGCTATACTGTGCAACAGTATGGTGTAAAAAAATACATGAAAATCAATTGTCAAAAAACGAAATACACTAGAACATTGTCGCAGAAATAGTATAATACCGAAGAACAGTTCAGAGAGGCTATAAAATTTTAAGCCAACAAAATCTTGTTATACCACGTGAGACAAGTATCAAAAAAAGAATCATGAGGATCAACTGGTAGTGATCACGTCTCGTGAAAATGAGCACAAGTGGTACGCTAAAATAAATCAGCATGCGTGATTAATATTTTTGGCTTGTAGAGCCTGAAACGCATGTAGAAGCTTATATAGCGTCAAGATCAGACGGTTCCATAATTGGTTTCAACCTTTGTATGCTTAGCGAAATAAGTGACACACCTTTCATGATACTAAAATATTTCGCATGTCTAAACAATATCGAGTAATGACCGAGATACATTGATTGCAATGGTGCAACTGCAGCACCGTTACAAACAAGTACTTTATTGCAGCCATGGAGCTGCGGATAAACGAAGAATTGCCGAAGAGCATGTCTCGGCTACTGGACAGGCATGTTAATGAAATGAATTTGAAGACTACAAACTTTGACTTTTTGTTCATCCTGTGAGTATGGCAAACTTGGGAGCTGAATAAGCAGGCGCATTTCCATGCTGTGACGCAGAAGTTCGGATAGATTTGCATATACAGGAACTCATTACAAAGAACACTAACGTTACCATTAATGGACGAGGATGCTATAGCTTCTTTGAGATCCCTATGGATTCTGCCTGCCCTTCTGTTAGACTGGGGATGGTAGGCAATAATATTGCGTAAAATTCATCTCATGAAACGTAAGTTAGTTTAGAAACGATCGGATGAAAAGCATTTACCTCTATCAGTAATGATTTCGTTGGTAAAACCATAATGTTCGGTCCATGCAGAGATGAAATCATTAGTGACTATATCTGCAGAAATGGTGCCGAGACGTAAAACCACAGGCCATTGTGTAAATCTCTCAAACATATTACGAAAGTAGCTAAATCGCTGTCAACGCAAAGAATGTTGTCCACCAACCCCTGAAACGTCTGATTGGCATACGTGAGAACAGATGGCATGCAAATTTTTATAAAAATTCCGAAAGGGGTGATGACTGCTAGCAGAATGTAGTGGTAGGCTTGTCCGAGATCAAACACTGAAAAGTAGTTGCTACCACTGCGTTTTTCAAGCAATTCGTTTATATTGGAATTGAAATATGCATCAAATTTGGTCACAGAATTTAGCTTTTGATTACCCAATCAGGCTCTGTATGATCCGTTCGATTTAGAAAACAAGTGTTATGGTAATGCCAATGAACTTTTTGCTGGTCTGATGATGCCTTCTTCCAAAATTCTTGAAAACCCTTCTTGGGTAGATTTCAGTTTAGCTGAGTGAAAAAGTTTCTTCTTAAGTGCGATAGGTTAATCTGTTGTGATGATATAGTGCATCAAGTTGGAGTCATGTAGCTCCGACTTGATGAGATCGAACAACTACTTGTGTACTTGAAGTGCTGTCGACATTTCTATCGACGGATGAACTGAAGATGGCTGAATGACTTGTAACTCCAAACGCTCGAAGGCAAGTGTCCATAAAGTAAACACCAATCCCATTGTATTTAACCAGTTGTCAAACAACATAACAAAACTACCGCCAGTAAAACGCACTGACGCGTTTCGACTTTCCATGACCTTCATCAGAGTACGACGGTAAACTGACTAGCGACTCTGATCAAGGAAGATGGAAATGCGTCAGTGCGTGCGACTAGCTGTAGTTTTCTTATTTTATTCGACGACTGGTTTAATACAATGAGATTGGTGTTTGCTTCAAGCTCGCAAACTTGATTTAGAGAATTGTTACCACCACTCGCGCAATAAATTATTGTTTAATTGTTCATAAACGCTGATCAAGTCTGGTGGAGGTAACAATGGTATTTTGATTAGCAAATCAACAATTAGCCAATACTTAACAAGGAATGAAGGCCTATTATGCTGCGCGTGGCCTCGGCGACAATGAAGTTGTGAGAAAATTTATGTCGTTGACCTATGTTAATAGAACAATGCCAGCAACCATATGTTGGAATGGGCTCCTCTGTAGCTGCTGCGATTAGAACACCTAAAGATATTGCAGCCATGGAATCACCCTTGCGAACAGAACTGTGTTTACGATGAATTCCTCTCCGGTTTTGTAATCGAGAAGATAGAGGAGTTCCTAGGATTGTTTGGCCATGGTTGTATAGGCAAATAGGCTGTTCATTGTGCATGAAATTATAATTTGTACTGCCTTTGATGTTAAGTCTACTCGGGAAAAATGAATTAACTTAAGTTGCAGCAATAAGCGTTTGAAAGTTGGTTAAATCCTTTGTGCGAGAAGAATATGCATTGTTTATTTTTTGTTGCTAGTGGTCAGCCAAGGTAGGAAACTGGCATCCGTTCATTAAATTATCCGAAAACTGAAGGCAATTTCGCCAAGTATAGAAGTACTTTTGATGATTATAGCACCAATTGGAGGACTAAGGGGATCTCGATTGTTGTTTCTACTGATTTTGACGGTGTTGATCCAAGGTTTTACTATGTTTACTTTGCCTATGACTTATCTTTCAAAGATGCTAGTCAAATCTGAAAGAGATCTCTCTTAAATAAAAAAAAATATTTAAAGCATACGTGCTCTATAAAGTTTAATGCTAATAACTAAGAGCTTACCAAAACTGTTAACATTGTTGTAACTGACAGTATGGATCCTATTTCCGCTGGTAAATTTGGCAGTTGTAATAAAATCAGCCACCATAGGTTAAAAACATAATATGATAACAGTAACAGTCGTTGCTAAAGAAACCCGTAAGCGCAACAAAATTTCGAACCGATGGAATCAAAGTAATTGTAAACTTTGAAATAATCAAAACTCGAGTCAAATAGTAAGTAGGATAGGAAAGACGGAATGGTCCAGTTATAAAAACCTGATAATCTGCGTAATAATTACGCTGACTTCGGTCTATTTAAGTAAATTAATAATTACCACCAAAAGGTTTTATGTACCACACGAAAACAGAATATTGAAAACGAATTGCATAATAAATTTGAATTATAAAAACTAGTTAGCAATTCACACCAATTTCATTGCTTACTGATCCTTGTGCGATTGCCAATGTAACGTTTCGGCTAGAGTGCTCTACAGCTTTACAAATGAGAAAAAATAATGATCTCGAGAGAGCAGTTACTGTTGGTCGCACTTGATACGGACTGGAAGATATTCTCTGTCAAATGCCGTTTGAATTTGTGAGTAATTACTGAGTGTGGATGCTCAGAAGGCTTTCTAGATCCAGACTTTAATTCCTTTTCGAAGATTGGTGATCCTTTGAGCAGATGCACGAGAACAAGTAGAATGGACGAAACAGGATTTGTTAATTGCTGTTCGAAGGCTCTGAAAAAAACTTGCTGGAGGTCTGCGGCTACACTGATTATTAGATAATCGATTACGTATGACGAGATGCGCAGCAAGAAGAAGGTTGGCGTGACAGACGACTAGCCAAATTCGTAACACAGCGAAGTAAACGCAAGTAGAGCAGTCGTCGTAGATAGTCAGTGCAGCGGAGAGGACGAAAGCAATAACAAGTAGCGAGCAGAGCAAAATGTATTGCGTATTAATTGCATCGCATTTATATAGATGCGATGTCGTACATAATTAGTCAACGGAAGGTATCCCTTCTTATTTGTCCAGAGTACTACGTTTTGAATTAATTTTTGACAAAATTTCGGCTAATTGATTTGATCCTTAACACAACTCATGTAGAGGAAGATATTTCCTCCGACAAAATAAAAGTGACAATTATAGATAAATTTAAACCACCGTGGCTGATTGAAACGAATATTATTTAGAAAGAAATTATTCGTTTATTTTCTAGAATATTCTTTGTTTAAATACTTGAAAATATATATAAATTGGAATTGTGCGTAATTTCAGTTTTTGGTAATGTGTGCCTGATGGAACTTGTATGGTTTGAATCAAAACAAAGATTATTCTATTCTATTCTATTCTATACTATTCCATTCTATTCTATTCTACTCGATTCTATTCTATTCTA